>PVKA01001220.1:0-92818 GCA_004027165.1 Ctenomys sociabilis
ATATATAATGTATATATATAATGTGTATATATATACACATTATATATATATGCATATATATGCAATACATATGCAGGAAAGCTTAGATAATTATACTACTGATTTCTGCTGTCTATTAAAAGGAGAAGTTAATGCTTAATTCTTTTTTCCTCTTTAATTTCTTATAACTTTTTTATTTTTTATCAATTTTATATAGTTATATATGGTAATCTAAACAACTAATTTGAAGATAATATTATGTAACATAACAACCATTATTGAGTTCCTATTATTTTATTTAGGGAAATTCTGTATCATTTCTAATGTTTTTGGTTTCTTTTTTTCCTTTTTGAAACCATTTTCCGCATGCCAAGCCAGCCCTGCCCCTGGAGCACACTGAGACAGTGATTGAGACTGGACATCGTGGCGTATGCCTGTTATCCCATGCTGGGGAGCCTGAAAACAGAAGGATCACTATGAGTCTGAGCCGTGTAGAGAGACACAGTACCAAATACATAAATTGAAAAAAGAAATAAAACCATTTTGTATTTTTTTTTAAAAATAAAAATGAAAAATAAAATGGGATTTCCCATTTAAATGCAAACAGGTACTAGGAATATGGTTTGTGAGAAATAGAATCATGGATCTCTTGAAATGCAGTAATAGGAGGTCAATAAGAAAATGAACAAAACAAAATAATAGGGGCTACTGGTCTGAGATAGCTCTAATATCCTGGATTCCTAGGTAACTACAACAAAGTCTATAGTAGAAATTTAAAAGTGAAGTCTGGGGATGTAGCTCAGTGGTAAGCAGAGCACGTACATATGCATGTCCTTGGGGTGAAGGCTCAGGAACACACAGACAAGAATAAATAAAATAGAAACAAAAAGTAAGCAAGCTTAGCCAGTCACAGGAGGTCAACTGGGTGTTAGCTGTATTGCCTTGAGCCACTCAAGATAAGTTTTCATATTTCTCGAGTTTACTCTGGTGTTGTAACAGCAAAGCTGTGGCCAAGAGTTAGCTTCATTTATGTGGGTAGTCCCAACTGGGATCATTACCAAAGAAGTCAGGCCCAGAAGGCCAAAAGAGGGAAGTTTTTATGAGGTAGCAAAGTGGAAGTACTAAGACAGAGTGCTTTTCAACTGGGGATCAGTTCTTACAGTGTGACCAGCTACATCATAATGACCCACTGGTTCTGGCAAACAGAAGTAACAGGAACTGAAGTAAGCTGGAGGTTACCTGACTAACAGATACTGAAGTATACTGGTGGAAGTGGGGGCATTTTCTGTTATATTTCCCCCGTCTTTTAGTTTCCCAGAAAATCTTTGCTGGGAATGGTATATGTGATCCTCAGTGAGATGAACTGGTAAACCAATCAATTACATAAAGCCTACTAGATGCAGTAGCATTAGGGCTATTAATGGTCACAGGATGGGCCCTAGCTAAGGTCTCCAAGATCAGAAGGTTCCCTACCAAGAGTTTGTGGGTTCTCTCAGCATCCCTGAGTTAACATAATAGCAACATTTTTTTTTTAGGAAGAGACATGCTTTTCCCTTGGTGGCCATAGCGAGTCAAGGACCTGCCTGTTGTGTACCATTATTCCAGCAAGGAAGTCAGTTTGACTCTGGAGTATGCCCAATGCCCCTTGGATGCTTACCCAATTTTTTTTTTTTTTTTTTTTGCAAAACTAAAAGTTTATTTAGTTGGTACCTTCTACAATAGAACAGTTTTTTTTTTCTTCTTTGTAATTAAAGATAACAAGAAATACAACCAAAAATACATCTTTAGGTAATTATAACCTTAAATGAAAGCATTGATTAAAAAATAAATAAATAGAAGCAATAATGAAAGCTTGCATTTCATTCTTTGCTTTGTAATTTCTTAAAGTGACCATATGTCAATTAAAACATGTCAATGGATGATTTCTCACAGCAATACTTCTCTTGCCCTCTCATTGGGGGTAGGGAATGTCTCAGTGCAGCCTGAGAAGGTGGATATAGGTACCAAGAGGTATCTGTGGGCCCTATAAGACTTTATGTCAGTGAAATCTGTTTGTGTATCTTCAAAGGGTGCTCTTCAGTCAATTAGATCCTTGGAAGGGAGTTACGCCTCTAGACAGGGTAATTTTGATTGCAGGTTTGGCATTATTAGCAGACAGTAGAGCAGATGCTGGCCAGGCATGGGATGTGATGTAATAGTAGTGCTCTAGGAGCATTTTCATGGCTGTTTTCCTTCATGGATATGACTATAGTTCTTTTGGTACAGGACCTTGCTACGCAGTGCAGACTCATAGTGACCCTCCTGTCTCAGCCTTCTCAGTGCTGGGATTACAGGCATGCACCACCATGCCTGCTTTCAGTGGCTGGCTCGTCATGGGGTGGGTACAACATGGTACTAGGGATGGAATACAGGTCCTTACACTTGCCAGGCAGGCACTTTGACTGCTAAGCTATCTCCCCAGATCCAATTGTGGTATTTCTGAACCCAGGCATAGGCCATCAATGTGAGACAACAACAGTTTGTCTTGTGTGGTGTTTATGTTCCAGGATGCTCTTTTTAGCAGGTGCTTTATCACTTTGGTATGTTTTCAGACAGCAAGAAGCAATAGAATTTTTCATTTTCAGACCAATTGAAGGCCTGTATGAGGGCTCACAGTTCAGGTCACTGTGTAGTACATTTCGGTAGGACAGTTTCAGGCAAAATAGTCTTGTTACCATTTTTTTTTTTTTTTTTTCCTGCCTCAGGTTTATTTGTACAAAGAGCACAGAAGAACACCAGCCACCAACAGATGGCAGCCCAGGGGTCACACCAGTCCTTCTGTTTTTATATCAGCAGATAAGAGGCTTTTACTGTGGAGCCTTCGCAGGGGGCTGGACACCTCTGGGGGCCCTGGGCTGGAGCAGAAGCTGGAGCCTGGGCCTTGGTTGGAGCAGAAGCTGTAGCCTCGCACTTGGCTGGAGCCTGGGCCTTTGGCTGGCTAAGCTTGTGACCCTTGGCAGTGCAGATACGGACACGCTTCCCAAGCCTGGTATGGGCAATGTAGGCAAGTTGAATGAGCCTGTGATTTACTTTCTTCGGGATGATCTTGGGCTTGACCCCTTTGGGCTTGACAAGGGCCTTGATAGTCTCGGCACATGCATGCATGGCCTTGGCATTGTTTGCTTGCATCTTCTTGAAGCCCTTCTTGTTGTGCTTCTTGGCAAAAATGTTCCTGAGGAACTTTGGGATCTACTCCCCTCAGAGATTCACATCTTTGTGACTGAGGTTTCTAATTTCCATTTGGGTTTTTCTGATTTCTTTTGTCATTTATTTCCAGTTTCATTGCACTGTGGTCAGATAATATGCATGGGATAATTTCTGTTTTCTTGCATATACTTAAGCATGACCTACAGACTAGTAAGTGGTCTATTTTAGAAAATGAACCATGTGCAGCTGAAAAAATCATGTATTCAGCTGTGTTTTGGTGGAGCACTCTGTATGTGCACTAAGTCCATTTATTTCAAGCTCTTGTTCAGTTTTTCTACTTCTTTGCTTTTTTTAATTTTTTTTTTTTGTCTGCTTGACCTATCTTTTGGGGATATGGGAGTGTTAAGGTCTCCTGTTAAGACTGTGGTATTGCATATTAGATTTTTCATGTCCATTAAGATTTGTTTTATATAGTTGAGTGCTCCTGTGTTTGGTGCATAGATATTTATGAGTGTTACCTCTTCCTCTTGAATTTTGGCCCCAACTAGTATATAGTGGCCTTCTTTATTTTGCTTGATCATTCTTGGTTTGAAGTTGAGACTGTTGGAGAACAGGATTGCTACTCTGCTTTTTTCTGAGGTGCTGGGGTGTGTAGTATTGTTTTCCATCCTTCAGCTTTCAGCCTATGAATGTTTTTATGAGTTGTGTTTCTTGTATACAGCATATTGTTGGATTTTGTTTCCTAATTTACTGTGCCAGTCTATTTCTCTTAATTGGTGGATTGAGTCCATTTACATTGATGGTTATAACTGACATGTATTGACTTAAGCTTGACATGTTATTTACCTGCTGTTGTTTACTTCTTTTTCTCCTGTGTTTAATTGTTTGCTCTACTTAGTTGGTTACTTCTGTTCTCATTCATGGAGTTCTGATCATTTTGGTCCCTCTCTAGAACATTTTTCAGTAGCCTGTGTAGGGATGGCTTTGTCATCATGAAATTCTTTAGTTGTTCTTTGTCATGGAAGTATTTCACTTCTCCATCAAACTTGAAAGAGAGTTTTGCAGGGTATAATAGTCTGGGCCAGAATTTGTTTTCATAGAGGACTTGAAGTACTCTGCTCTTCTTGCCTTCATGGTTTATGAAGAGAAGTCGGCTGTAATTCTGATGGGTTTTCCTTTGAATGTGGTCTGCTTATTTTTTCTAGAAGCTTTCAGTATATTATTCTTGTGCTGGATTTCTGGGATCTTGAATATTATGTCTCATTGTGTTTTAAATTGGGTTGAGGTTACTTGGCCTTCTGTATGCTTCAGTTACCTGAATGTCAGATTGTTTCCTCATATTTGGGAAGTTTTCTACTACTATTTCTGCCCATATTTTTTAATGCCATTTGTATTGACTCCTTCTTTCTCATTGATACCTATTAGCCTCATATAGTCCATCTTTACATTGTCTTGCAAGTGATGAATTATTCTTTCTTGCATCCTATTTGTTTTTAAGAGATCTTTTCTTACCTTTTCACTAGCTATGACAGCATCTTCAAGATCTGAAACTCTGTCTTCACTTTCACTCAAATGGTTTTGCAAGCTTATGATTGAGATTTTAAGTTCCTCTGTATCTCTTTGACTCTGCTTCATGCAATCTGTTTCTTTCCTGTATTGCTCATTCAAGGAATCTGTCATATTTCTAATCTCCTCTATTTTTTTATCAATGTCTTTTTTATTTTTATGTATGTATTTATTTATTAGGGGGAAGGAAAGCCTTTATTAATTCTAAACACACGGAGAAGACCCAGGGCAGGGAGATGCGCAGATCCTCTCAATGTCTTTTTAGAAGCAGTTATTAATTCTTTTACTGCAGAGGTTTTTTTAGATTGGGTTTCCTCCATATGTTTCTGTATTTGATTCTTTACTTCAGATGCTCTGAATTTAAGAGTTTTCTTTTTTTATTTCAGAAATTAATTCTGCTCTGAGTTTCTCTATACCTTTCTGCTGTTGCTTATTTACTTCCAATGCTATTAATTCATAGATTTCAGTTGGGCTAGTGTCCTCTGCACTTGTTCTGGGTGGGTATTGGATTTCCTCCATATGTTTCTGCATTTGACTCTTTAGTTCAGATACCATTAATTCAGAGACTTTTTCTTTTTATTTCTGATTTGAGTTCCTCTATACCTTTCTGCAGTTCTTTCTTCATTTCAGTCGCTATTGAGTCATTGATTTCAGCTGTGTGATTCCCATGTTGTTCTGTGCTAGTGTCCTCTGCACTTGTTATGGGTGGGCTTGGGGTCTGAGATTGCATTTTGCTTCTTCTCATTGTCATTTTGTATAGCACTGTATTCTGACCTTTGCTTTAGAGCTTTGGTGTAGTTATAACCTTAGCTCCTACTGAAATTCAGATGTAGGTCTAGAAAGTTTGAATTTATCCAGTTGTGCCTGGCTTGGGTCTGGCTGTTGTGCTCAGCTCCTTGCTGCAGCCCTTGTGAGTGAACCTGCTGTGCCCCTCTGGAAAGATGTTCTGCTCCTGGATTAGCTGGGTGGTTCTGTCTCCTACTCTCTCTGCAAGGCCTACAGTTGCAGAGTTTCACCCTGGGACTGTATGCCAGGCCTGAGATGCATCTGAAGGGGACAAGGGGGCTAGGGGAGGGGGGAAGTTCTCCCACACACTCCCTGGGCCTGGGCTAGGGCTGGATCTGGGGGTCCTGAAAACGTGACAGAAGTTCTCACTCACTGGGGGGGGGCAGAGTGGTGGTGGGAGTCCCAAGGGTGCAGAAGGGGGTCTCACTCACGTGGTGTGCCTGGGTTTGGGCTGGACAGGTCCCACTGGTGCAGGGTAGCTGGAAGCTCCATGACTGAGGTTTCTTGATGCCATTTCTGTGCCATTTTCAGGACTGGTTGTGTGTGGTGTGATTCTTGGACTTGGCCATAACTGCACTGTAAACCATAGCTTCCAAGTGCAAAGGAGGAAGAGGAGGGGGAGGAGGAGGAAGAGGAAGAGAAGGAGAAAGAGGAGAAGGAGAAGGAGGAGGAGAAAGAGAAGAAGGAGGAAGAGGAGAAGGAGGAGGAGGAGAAGAAGAGTAAAAAAAAATATTATTTTATTTTTACATGTTTGGTATAGGGTCTATAAGGACTTACTACATGCATCAGACTTCTAGTGATACTCCTGTTTACAGCCTCCCAAATGCTGGGATTACAGGTGTGCGCCATCATGCCCAGTCCCAATCGCCATCTCAGCATAGCATGCCAGGATTGAACCCCGGCCATTGCACTCTGCCTGAGCAGGTGCTTTAGTGCACCAAGGTCTGACATATCCCCCGGCTGGGCCATGGGGAATTGCTGTTATTGGGCACTGCTGGAAGCAGGGCTGGGGTGGGGACCTTGCAGACCATGAGTGAACAGTGCCCTGGATATTGCACTGTTATTTTATTTATTTATTTTGGTACCAGGGATCAAACTCAGGGCCCTGCACTTGCCAGGCATGCACTTTTCATACTGAGCTAGATCCCCAGCCCGCATTTTGTCATTTTAGATTTGGTCCTGCTATTTCCCTAATGCCCAGTCTTACCATCCTGCCTCAGACTCAGTGCTAAAGCTACACTCGTGCACCAGGAGTTCCGACTTCCAAATTTGTTTTCTTACTATGTGTTTTCCCATCTTAGAAAACCTCTTCCTAATAAGGATGACATTAATTCCTGTTATTAATTGGTGCCAGGGGGAATGGGGATGGCTGAGACCAGACTCCCAACTTCCTGGTAGAAATTGCAGGATCCGTACTGCCCAGAGCACTTTTCTGCTCTATGCTTTTTGTCCTGGTATTTGTTCTTTAAATAAGGAGTAATTTTAAGAACACTTTTGTCTTGCAAATACATTTATATAGATGTAAGCAATGTGTCATTTAATGCAACTAGACATGTGTTAGTTGTATAATAGGAAGAAGAAAAGGAGTAACAGGAAGCCTTCAGGGGTGGCCAGGCCTGTGACTCTAGCACTGTGGAGGCTGAGGCCAAGGATCATAAGTTTGAACTTGGGCTAAGGAATTAGTGACTTAGTGAGAACATGTCTCAAAATTAAAATGAAGGATCTTTAAAAAAATATGATCTAGTTTTCAAGCCCAAACCAAAAAGAACAGTAATTTATTCTATGGGCTAGAATTTGTGAAAAACTAAATATTCTCCATAAGCCATGTAAGCAAAAACTTTTGCTGAAACTACAAAAGATAAAAGTGTGCATTAACAATTGGGGGTTATGCCAAGCCTCTGGGCTGCCATCTGGGTACCTGGCTGTGGGACACATAGGTCTCTCCTCTCTCTGAAGCCAGAGGAGTGAGGCAGGTGTGCTGTGGTTATGGAGTGTCCCACTAAAGCCTCCAGGTTACCCAGGTCTGTGCTGAGGACATGGAAGCTTCTCAGAACAAGTTGTCTGCTGCCACCTGGAAAATGGTTCCCTAAGGAATCCCAGATGTTCCCAGGATGGCAAAGGAGCCAGGCAGGGCCAGAGTGAGAGGAATGAGTTGGGAATGCCCAGGCCACAATTACCAGGTGTCTTAAGCCATCACCGAGGGCCACAGGACTGGAGTCTTCTCATGATGACAAGCTAGGGAGGCCATCCTGCACTTGATTCCTTTGGTTTCTTGGCCCTGGCTCCCAGGAGGGCACAGTTACCATGGGGCTCTGAGAGCTGCTGTCCTGGCAGGCATGAGGCACTCACGCCCCTTTGACCTCAAATTTTCTAGCAGCTGTCAGACTTGAAAAATGTAGATTTTTCAGATAGAAAGATCTAGAAAATCAGCTATGACTGTCAGGAGCTCAAAAGTAGAGTGCTTACCTAGCATGAAGATGCCCTGGGTTCCATTCCCAGCACCTCACACACATGTACCTGCCTAAAAGCCCAACCATAGCGCCCCAAACAATTTCAAAATCCTTTCCCTGAAACCATGGGGAGTAACAGCATCTTCAGAAAACTTCAGCACCCCTTCCAACTGCTGTCTTAAGAAAGAAGTAATTTTTCATTAAAAATGCAACTGCAGTCTCCAAAAATCTCACACAATCATGCATAAAGGAATGAACTAAGAATTCTCACCCTGTAAGAACGGACATAAAAAAATGGGATATTCTACAAATGAGAAGAAGCTGAAGAAGTATTAAGGAATACATTTGTAATCCTAGCACTCAGCACTGCTGACCCTAACTCTAAACTGGAACCCTAAACCTAGCCTTGTACCTAACCCTAAAGACTAACCCTGACAGAAACACTAATCATATTAAATCTAAACCTGTAAAATTAAAGCCTACCTTTAACTATAACTCTAAATGACTCTGAACTTAACCCAAACATCAACCCAGATCTAATGCTAACTCAACCCCAGCCATAAGCCTAAAATCTAACCTAAAATAAATCTGAACCCACATCCAACCCTAGCCTTATCCTTAGCAGCTACCTAAACAGTACATCCTAAACCTTATCCTTACTTGAAACCTAACAATATCCCTTAATCATGACTGGGAACGTAAGTCTAACAACCTTAACTCCTAACTTTAACCCTTACCCAAACCCTTATACTCATACAAACCCAACACTCATTCTAACTCTATCACAGATCCTCAGCTTAGCCCTGAAACTAACCTTGATCCTTACTACTACCCTAATCTTTACGCTTACCCTGAACTATTCTTACCTTTCCTCTTCTCTGATACTATTTTTTTTTTAATTTTAGGGAATGGTCTACAAGGTGTTCAGGGTCTCACTACTAGATCAGACTTGTAGTGATCTGCCTGTTTACAGCCTCCTGGGAGCTGGGATTACAGGTGTGTGCCACCATGCCCAGTCTCAATTGCCATCTTAGCACACCCTGGGGGTAGAGCCAGCGTGGCAGGCCCAGGACCCCTGCATCTGCTTGTAGACCCTTTAATTCACTGAGCTTTTGGCTAGCCCTCGATATGATTTTATTATGATTAGTGATGAAAAGAACATACAACATGACAAATAACCAAAACCTAGCCCTAAAATGAGCAGTGAACAAATCCAAATAGACCTAAACCTAACATGAACCCTTAAATGACATGTAACCTAACCCTGATCTTCATATAAAAGATTCAACCTAACCTGACCCTGCCTTCCTAAAATGATCTGTTGGTAGGGGCAAAAGCTAGAAATGGATCCTATGTGGATGGGCAGAACAAGGCCACTGCCCACTGAAATAACTACTCAAACCTGCTTCAAGGTCATACCCTGATGCATACCCTAATCCTAACAAGAGTGCTAAACATCATGCTGGTTCTAGATGAACCTTTCATCTTAACCCAACTCTAAAACTTGACCCCTTACAACATGTAACTCAGTTGTGCCCCGAATTTTCTAATCAAGGAGATTATAGAGCCACAGAGGAATGTGATCGATGAGGTATAGTGTGAGTATGGAGAGAAAAACTTTCTCTCAGGCTTTCACAGAGAGCAAATTGGTCAAGCAATGGCTGTGACTCATCCACATGGCTGACACTGACAAAGGATCTACAGAGTGAGGTACAGGGTTACAGGATAAATCCTGAGGGGACTTGACTGACCTTATCAGGCACAAAAGTTACATTTCTTGTTATATAGGTCTTGCTTTATCTTGGTCATAACCATCCAACAGAAAAGTATAAAAACAAGGTATGTAAAGCCATATTAATATGCTGAGCTGTAAAAGGCTCCAGTCAACAAATTCTGTGGATAACCCACTACTATTGAGGACTGCTGTACTGTATGTGATTGTTTTGCTGAATTCAAGCACCTATAGTATTTGGATACCAATGGAATACCCATCTCTGACAGAACTAAACAAAAAAGGGGATACAAAGGAAGAACCATTATATATTTGTACGTACAGAATAGTTAATATAGATACATAGCTTCTTTCGCTTAATTCTATGAGAAGAAATATTTGTAGTAATAGTGTTTGAATAGGATATCCTGTCTGCTTCTTGTACTATGGATAACCACTAAGAAGATAACAATGTAAAATGTATTAGCTATTGAAAATGTACTATTAATCAGCTTTGAAACTGTCTCATTGATATTTGTCTCTCAATAAAATAAAAAATAAAAACAGGGGACAACCCGCTTGGGCCCCCCTTCTGTCCCTCTCTTGAACAGGAGCTTTCTTTCCCTCAATAAATATATTCTGCTCATAAAAAATAAAAATAAAAACAATGAAACCACCCCTTGACCTGAGCCCCTAAACTTAACACTAAATGGGAGGGGCTGGCTCTTAAACTAGCTTTCTCCACCCACCAGGAGCTAACTGCACTGGAGTCCATGCAGATGGTAGCACAGGGATGGGTGTGTCCAGTTTTCACACAGGTAGGTTAGAAAGGAACAGACAGCAGGCTGGGCTGTCTTTGGCATTGCAGCTTTAAGAAGGGGAACAGGAAGTGACCTAATTTTCTTGACAATGCACCAAACAGAACTTAGAACTCCAGATGCTGACTGGCTCTAGTTACTTGGGGAGAGACTCAATGACTAGGACAATGTCATTTTGTCTCCTAAATTGCCTAGGTTCAGGCCACAAGAGATGGTGGAGCTGGGGTCTTGCCCAAATACAAACACACTGGGACACCTGTCGCCCCTTGAGCCTCAGGCGCATTAACTCCAGGATCTTAAAGGTGACACAGAACAGCTCAGAACAGGTCAGAATGAGCCAGCCCATCCCACTGACCACCCAGGATGTCCTAGATCCCTCCCTGTGTTGTGTGTGGCTGAGTGCATGATTGGGTGTGAGAATGGGGAGCACTTCTTTCCATATTGTTTCACTTGGCGGCTGAGCTCTTTTGAGTTGCTTACAGTTTATAAGCTTGAACTCTCCCTTCTTGGTGCTAATTCAGAGTAAAAATGAGTCCACCTCCAAGATGGAGAAGGTTGGCAGGGTGGGGACCTTGGAGCCAGGCACACTGGAGAAGCTGGTGAACTACCTGGTGTCTGCCCAGCGCCACGGGGATCCCTTCTTTGTGCCTGCATTCCTGTCTACCTACAGGCAGTTCGCCACCACACAGCAGGTGCTGGATCTGCTGTTCCTCAGGTGTGTCCCACCTCCTCGCCAGGGGACCCACCACCTCCTGGGTGGCTCTTGGGAATGTCCTGCACCATTCCATGCCCCAGTGTCCTCTGTGGAAACTGGGGAACTCAGAGGATACGCCTCAGATGATGTAGTCATAGACCAAGTAGGCTAAGGCCCCAGAGCACCTACCCCAGGTCTGGCGCTGTGCAGGATGAGGGGCCCAGAGCTGTGGGGCTTCCCCTTCCCCATGAAGGAGCTGTGTACTTGGGGCTTCACTTGCCAAGGCTCCTGCCTAGATGAATTCTGAGTGGGGGCCCTAGGGGCAGACCATGCAGCTCAAATACTGAGACACCTGTGCAGGAGCTGGCTGGGTTCATTCCTTGTGCAAGTGTATGTGATGCACCTACTGTGTGCGGCCCCTTTCCTGACACTTCAGGGAGCAGCACAGACAAACTTCTCAGCCTCCCCTGCTTCTCTACTCATTCCAGAATCAGACATCCTGGCAGGTGGGGATACTGGGTGCTATCAGGTGACACCCTCCTGACTCTTCTAGGTACAGATTCTTTCACCCCAACTCTGAGGAGGACCAGAAAAATAAGAGGTGAGTGGACTTAGGCCAAGAGGAAGAGCTCCTGTCTCCAGAGTGAAGTTTATCTGAGCAAAAGGACTTCAGTTGGGCTCTGAAAATCTAGGGTCATGAACCTTTCACTGATTTCTGCTAGAGGCAGGGGTCTGGGACTGCACCTCCAGGTGAAGACAGAGAGCTATGGTTGGGGTCCCAGGCATGCGGATAGCAAGGGGTGGCTGGGGCTCAGAGCAGGTGCCCCTGAGGATCCATCTGTATATGGCACATTCCCAGAGCCCATGCCATCCTGTATAGAAGCTGCACTGGAGATGTGGGGTGCAGACTGCTCATTTGTGGGCCCCATACCCCTGGCCTCTGGGCCCAGCTGCTCCTGACTCAAGTGGGCTCTGTGTGCACCCCTCCCTCAGGGTCCATGACAGGCTAGGGCAGGGGGAGGGGCCATATCACTGCCTGTCCTGCCTGCCTGCTGCCCCTAGTGCTCTGAGCTCCCTCCTGGAGACCTGGTTGCTTCAATACCCAGCAGACTTTTGCCAGTGCCCAGACCGAAGCAGCCTGAAGCAGCTCATCATCTATGCACTCATCAACCTGCCAGACTCCCAAATCATCCCGCAAGTGTGCAGAATCCTGACCCAACCTGGAGTGCACTAAGTATGCTTGCTCTGAGCCCCAGGGTGAGGAGGCCAGGGGGCAGTGCATGAGGGTGGGACAGCATGGGCACACCAAGGGAGGCTCCAGAGGCTGCCTGCTAGCCAAGAGCAGAGGAACAGGCTGGGACTACTGTCGAGGCTGCACCTGAGGTGGGATAGTGTCCTGCTGTGGGCCCACCCCTGGGGATTCTCTGGTAGGAAGGGGGCTGCTCTGCCTTGGGAAAGACTCAGGGAAGGGCAATCCTAGAGAGGTCTTTTCTCCTGTCACTCTAGGGCCAGAGTTGCCTTCCACAGTGGCAGCCTTCAAGGAAGATGAGCAGCAGAGAAAAGGCCTAGACACCATGCAAGGCTCCAGCTACAGGGTCTTCCCTCCCTCTTCTCCCCTTTCCTGGGAATGTCTCCTTTTGTCCTTTTCTCTATTCCCTATTTCCATGTTTGCCTGTTTGTGTAGCATTAATTTTAATAAAGCCAAATTGTTGCTCTATTTCAAAATGCATCTCCAGGGCACTAAATCCTCCCACCATGCTGCACACCTCCCAGCACTGTCTAGCTGCAGCCCAGAGCCCCCAGCAGAGCCCCTGGAAACTGTGGGGAAGATAGGCACAGTTCTTGCAGGGGAAAGGGACTGAAGAGCCCTCTGTGTGATGGGGACAGGTGGGTGATGCAAGAGGCAGGAAGACAGGTGGGCAAGGGGGGCGGCCTGTGTTGGGGCCCCACCCCTGATGCCCAGGACTGGCTCTGCCCTGGGCAGCACTCTGTGTCCCTGAAGAGTCCCTCCCTCTATAGTGTCACTTCCTGCCTGTGAGGTGGGACAGCCGTTGCCTCCCTTGCTGAGGTAAAAACACATGAAATGTGCTGGTATAGAGAGCTCCATGTCACCCTGAGGCTGAGCTGGGCCTGCTGCCAATCACAGTGGACAAAGGCAGAGCAGAGGCTGGAAGCAAATGCTCAGGAGGCATTTAGTTCCAGGGAAGAAGAGGAAAGACTTGGAAGTTTTTTCAAATGAACACTGAGCTCCTTACCAGGGCGAACTGCAACTAGCTTGCAGGTGTCTATGGGAACTTCATACATGCATCTGGGGGCATGGCCCAGGTGCAAACAATCTAGAATCTGAAAGACAAAACCATGCATTTTCTAAGTGTGTCTAAGCTGAAGAAAGAGTAGAAATAGCTTTTAAAAAATGAGCAGTGCCTTAGAGATCTGGGAGAGCGCTGGTTCCCTAACAAGGGAGAGGGGAGACAGAAAAACGAAGTATGATTTTAAAAGTTAAATAGAAGTAAATAGCTGAAAAAGTCCAAACATTGGTATAAAACCTAAAATTTTCAATTCTAGAAAGCTAACAACAACAACAAAAAGCTAGCAAACCCCTACATGAAAATACAAATAAGAACATACATAGGCACATTATAAAGTAAAAGGTAAACAAAAAACTTAAAAGCATGCAGGTGGGCTGGACATGCAGTGCGTACCTGTAATCCTAGCACTTAGGAGGCTGCTGCAGGAGGATTGCTATGGATTCAGACCAGTCTGGACGACAAAGTGAGTTGCCTGAACTGCATAGTGAGACCCTAACTAAGAAGAGCAAAAGAAAAAGCACTCAGGAAAATATTACACGCAGTGAAATATAGCATGGCCATTAGCCCACATGATGTAGAGAAACAGAATGGCAGCTCCACATGGGCTGCATCTTTCACGGCAACACAGCATGCAGCATTCCGCAGAGTACTCGCTCAGCAGTGCCAAAGTGACGGTGAGACGCTGGCTAATTACAAGACTGTCAAATGAAAACTAAAATTACCAACTGCCAGCTACTAGTTAGGATTTGAAACAAGTAGAACTGGGATTACAAAATGGTGTAGCAATGACTTTAAACCAAGCTTAGCTGTTTTTTGTAAATTTACACACACATTTCTCATATGATCCAGCTATCCCAGAGTTAGGTATTTACTGATAGAAACTCAATTATTAAACCAAAATTTCTTAGTGAAAATCCATAGCTACTTTGTCCATATTTGCCAAAAGCTACAAACAAAACCGAAGGCTTGTAATAGGTGAGCAAATAGACTGAGGGGCATCCCACCACCAATGTATTACTGGGCAATAAATCTAATAAACCACTGATGTGCACCATAGTGCCAATGAGTCTCCAGTGCATTTCGGACACTGTGGGAAGTTGGATCCAAAGACTGGGCATTAGGTGGTTCTTTGTATGACTGTGCAGAACAAGTCAACTGCTAGGCTTTCACAGTGACTAGAGGCTGTCACAGGATGGGACAAGCAAAGATGGACTAGAAAGCAGGAGTATGCACGAATGCTCAGGGCACTGAAAGTTCTGTATGGAAGCATGGAGGAGGGCACAAGACTGCACAGCTGTCATAACAATGAACTGTATACTGAAAAGAATGACTTTTACTCTATTCCAATATTTAAAGATCAACCATAGTAACCAGGCAAGGTGGCTTGTGGCTATCATCCCAGTTATTGCGGGACCTGAGGCAGAACAATCTCTAGACTCTAGAAGTTGGAAAAACAGGCTGAAAATATAATAAGACTGCCTTGTGAAAGAAAATAAATATCAACAAGAATGCAAGGAAACAAATGGATTGCAAATAGTTGTTGCTGGAAATGTTACATAACCACACGGCAGAAGGTGCTGCTGCTGAAAGAGCCTCAAGTCAGTCAGGAAAACAGCCTTTTGCCTGGATCATGTGACTCTGGAACTGGATGCAAATACCAGGCCAATATGTTTTTCACATCGGTCACTCTGAAACTACTCTAGCAGTTAGTAAATCCAGTACAGAAAACTAGTGTACCATCTCCCGTTGTAGTCTACTGAAGTTACAAATAGAGAATTCTGGAATAAACACTGTGGTGCCATTGGGAACAAAGCATGATTCTATGTCTACATTAATACAGGTTCAAATGCCCAATAAGGATGTAAACAGTGTTCAACATTTTTATTCATTAAGAAAATAGAAACCAAATCATTGAGATTCCACCCAACTGGAATGATCAATACAAACACACACACACACACACACACACACACACACACAAGCATACACACGCAGGGAAATGGAACCATTCTACCTTACTGATGGGAATGTAAAGTAGTATAGCTATTATGGAAATCCTACTACATTTCCTCAAAAACTTAACATTTGATCCAGTGGTATTACTCTTTGGTATATACCCAGGGAATGACTCAACGTATTCTATAGATACATGCATGTCTGTTTACCATGGCATAATCCACAGTAGCACGGGTATGAAACTATGATGGGTGCCCCCCCCAGATGCGTGGACAGGACAAATACCATGTGGTACATACACACACAGAAAAGTATTCAGCCATAAAGAACATATTTTGTCATTTTTGTGAAAGTGGATGGATCTGCAGGTCATCATGCTGAGCAAAATAAGCCAGACTCAACATCTTCTCCCTAATATGTAGCACCGAAAAAAGATGACAAGAAAGTGCAAGAGTTGATTAGTCAAGAGGAAGGTGTAGAGTAATAGGGAGAAAAATGAAACCAAATCAAATTCTTAGCAAACAGTTGAATAGGAGATTGTACACATGTGAAAAAATATTAAACTAGAAAATGGATCTGAAGCAAGTATGGAAACAGAAGCCAGAGACAAAGATATGAAATATGAGGCACAAGGTTGAAAGATGTACAATAATCTACGTAGAATTCAAGAGATGGGGAAAAGGCAAGACAAGAAAACTAGGGGCCAGGGAGATGGCTCAGTAGAATAAGTGCTTGCCTGGCAAGTGCAAGGGCCTGAGTTCAATCCCCAGTTCCACCAAAAAAAAAAAAAAAGACAAGAAAACTGGAGACAGGTTGCCCCAGTAGGTGAGACCCAGTGGCCTGCATGTCAGAAGATGCCCCAGTATAGTGGCCAGTCAGCCTCCATTCTTGCATGTTATAGTACTGGGAATGAATGGGCCCAGGGCCTTGTGCTGCACACATTCCACTAGCCCATCCTAAAAGTTGTCTTGTGAAGTGACTAGGCTGGCCTGGAGCTCATGATCCTCCTGCCTCAGCCTTCTGAGTAGCTGGGATTCCTGCACAGTGCTTGCTCTTGTAGGATTTTAAACATCTCATTCTACAGAATTTTTTTTTTTTTTGAATGATAAGTGTTGAATTTCTTAGAAGTACAGATTATTGCTTTTGGCCTAACTTTGGCAGATTTCAGCTGTTACCTTTTCAATGTTTTTTCTTCCCTTTCCTCTGCCTTGGAGTACTTGATGCAGTCACGAGCTCAGCAATTGTTTAGAATTCCAGTCCAGAACCCCTGGGTTCCAGTGAGCGTCCTGCTTCTCTGCTTCCTGAGTAGTTGGGACTACATGTGCAACACTGGGTTGTTACAAATATAATTTCTGTCAATTTAATCCTCAGTTTTATGGAAGCTTCCTCCATCAGCTCAAGTATGCAATAAGTCAAATGAAATCCACCAGGTGTGGTGCTGTCTGCCTGTAATCCCAGCACTTGGAGGCTGACACAGCAGCATCACTGTGAGCTCAAGGTCAGCCTGCGTTACACAGTTCAAGCTGCATAGTGAGACCCTGCCTCAAAAAACCAAAACACAAACAAACAAACAAAAAAAACAAAACTGTTCATTGGCATTATTCAATGGGAACAAGTCCCAAATTTTCCTTTTTTTTTTCTTGTAGTACTAAGGATTGAACTGAATATCCCTAGACTGAACTACATATCCATTTATTCATCCACCCACCTATTCATTCATATTAGACAGGAACTTGGTAACTTGCTAAATCGTTTGTGCTGGGCTTGTAGTACATAACCTCCTGCCTTGGCCTCTCAGAGTGCCAGTATTACTGGCATGTGCCACCACGCCTGACCACTTTTATTTCTTCAAATGGAGTTTCCTTTTGTTCTCTGGACATGCTTTTGTGGCTGCTTTGAAGTCTGCCTGCTACATGGACCATGTGGGACCCCTCAACCCCTGCTTCTTTTCTAGTACGGCATCCCTATTTCTTAAAGCTTTCAGGTTATTTAAAACTGGATTTTTATTTATTTCTTGTACTAGGGCTCAAGCCCAGGGCCTTGACTTAGTTGGTTGTTTTATTCTTTTTTTTTTTGGTGGAACTCGGGATTAAACTCAGGCCTTTGCACTTGCCAGGGAAGCACTTATTCCACTGAATCATCTCCCTGGCCCCTGTCCTTGAACTTTCAGTGATCTTCCTGTTTCAGCCTCCACAGTGCTGGAATCGCATACATGCACCACAAAAGCTAAATATTTTAGGTAACATATTTTAGCACCTGGCTCCCCCCATCCCCACCCCACCAAATCTTTACTTGTTCTGTGACCCCACCTGCCTGGGGTCATAGGAATAGGTGAAAGTGTACCTAGGAGCAAGGGCCTGGAGCTCTCCAGGGAACACAGGCTCACAGCTGCCCAGCATGCCCACGTACCCTCAGTGCCCAGAGGCAGCCACTGCAGGATGCAGCTGGGAGCACCATCTGGGGCCCTGGCAACATTCCACTCATCCTCTCAAGTCCAGGCCCAGAAAGCCAGCAGTGTGGTCAGCAGTGACAGCTGCAAGCCTGTGCTGGTGACCAGCTCCTCAGAGCCCAGAAGCTCTGACAAACAAGCACAGGACAGGGCACCAGTGCCGTTTTTCAGACAGGACTGACTCCTGCACCCCTGGATTAGGACTTCCCAGAGGGGTGCATTTTAACACATACAAACAGTTCAGACAAAAGTGGGACATGGTGAGGGTCTGTATCCCAGGACTGTGGGAGGCTGAGGCAAGAGAAGCACAAGTTTGAGCCCAGCCTGGGTAACTTAATAACTCTCATCTCAAAATAAATGACTGGGGGTGTAGCTCAGTGCAAAGGCCCTGGATTCAATCCCCAGTAAGACAATAAAACAACTAGAAAAAAAAGTCAATTATCACATACAGTTCTGAAGACTGATTTTTTGATTTGCTTTGATGAGAACTGATATACCCTCCAGACACTAGAGCAATCTGACTGTAGGCCATCACTTTGTTGGCAGTCAGGTCACTCAGAGAAAGCACATAAAACTTAAAAGCCAGACCCAGCCTGGTGAGTATTAAGAGTTTATATTCCTTGTTCTCCAGCTCAGGAAATTACAGAGGTTAAGTATTTGTCAGGTCTGCTGACTTGAGTTGTACTAAACAGATGAGCTGTACAGCAAAGTGGGAGACCGCTGCTTTACCAAGGACTGCTGTTAGACCACCAGCACTAAATTGTTTCCTCTTTTGGGCCTTAAGTCTCCTTGCCAAGCTTACCTAGGCAAATCACATGTCAAACAGAAAACTGGCACACTCAACACATTTTGACATATTCTTGTAATTTAAAAACGAGATTGCTAGAAAATTTAGGCATTAGAAGTACTGTACTAATAAAATATTTTAAAGCCTAGGGCCAAGGATACAGCTCAACAGCACAGTTCCTGCCTGGCAAGTGTGATGCCCTGAGTTTAATTCTTGGCACCAATAAATAAGTAAATGAATGAAACACATTGATTTACACACAGAAGTAGGGTTTAAAGGACCATCTGCCAATAGGCCTCTCACAAGGTGCCCTTGGTGGGATGTTCTGGGGCATTGAGGGACTGACAGGTCATCTGCAAGAACAGCTCCTCCCACCGTCCCCAGAACCACAGGTCTGAGCAGGCCATGTGGCCCAATTAAAAGTTGGAATGAAAATTGTTAGAAAAATCACAAGGACAGGGTTATAATGGCAGACTGTTAATGTTGTTTTTTGTTCTGTTTTGTTTTTGTGCTACCAAGGATTGAACTCAGGACGCTGCACTTGCCAGGCAAGTGCTTATTCTACTAAGCTAATATTCTACTGAGCTATCTCCCTGGCTCTTGTTAGTGCTTTTTCAGCCTAATAATGATGAAGCTTCCTTAGAGTAGGCCAGGAACAAAGCCACTCATGGAAGCTACAAGCCTGGTGCCATAAAGGCTTATCCTGCTCAGGGGACACCTATCTTCAAGCTTTGAGGGTGGACACAGCTGCTGCCCTACTGGCAAAGTCCTGAGGTCCTCTGTTGGGGAAGACCACAGGACCTCCCAAGCAGAATGTGGCAGGGCTGGCAGTGCACAGCTCATAAGCCCAAACCATGGACCCTGTAACTGTTACCTAGAATTTCTCGCTGTGTAAGTCATGGAGGAAAAGCTGGGCATGGGGTGCACACCATGTGGTCTCTTGGTTCTGAATCTGCTCCTTGTCTATCTCCTGAGCTCAACGCTGTTTCTTTGAATAAAACTAGTAATTTTTACAAAGACAAGCAATTAAAGTTGGATTTCAGTTTCTTTACCCAAAGCTGGGCATCTTCCACCCTGACTAGGAAGATGAGAAGAGCATTGTGAAAACCTAAGTGCAATTGCTATGCTTGGGTAAGCAGCGCCTGACTGGGAACCAAGTCATGTGAGTCTGGGAGGAAAGTACATGCGAGGTACCAGTCACCCACGCCTCCAGAGGGAAAGGGTGGGAGGCCCCAGGAGAGAGGGAGATTCACCCTCTCAGAAGACAACATGGATTCTGCAGAGGTTGGAGGACAGACGGGCAAGGTTCAAGGAGGAAAAGCCTTAAGGACAGAGCTGCCCACCACTGATGCCAGGCAGAAGCTACAGAGCTGCTGCTCAGTTTTGAGTCCTGTCAGACGGTTTACCAGAGGGGCCCAGGGCCAGGAACCAGGCCTGCATGCTCTCAGGAGCCCTCAAGATCCCTGAGACACCAGCCCTCTCAAAGCCTCATGCCCCAGGCCTTATGCATGGCCTCGGTTTTTGCATAATGGCCATGGCTGACATGCCCAAGGTGGCAGTTGCAGGAGCCGAGTATTTGCAGCAAAGGCCCCGACCTGCAGAAGGGATAGGACATGGTGGCTGGGCTGCCCCTTCTTAGAATCTCAAGCACTTCATCCACAGGGGTTTATGAAACAATAAAAAGCCATGTTTTGAAAGTTATTAATTTATAGAATATTCTGTACAAAAGCAGTCTGTAAAAGGGCTGTGTGCTCAGAAGAAGTCCATGGCTTTCGGTCTTCTCATTGGAGTGGTGACCAGTGGTGTCCTGGCCCCCAGCACGGCACTGGTAGGCGAGCTGGTAGGCGTCTTCAGCACTCCATGGAGGGGTCTCTGCTCAGGGTTGAAGGCCACGCGGGAAGGGCCCGTGGGGCTGACCAGGATACTCTTGTCTGTCTTCTTGAACTCTGTCTCAAGGAAGAGTAAGGCCCTAGTAACTGGATGTGAAATATGCCCTTCACATCCCACAGGCCCAAGAAAGGAAGGCAGCAAGGCTGCTTCTCATGCAGGGGAGACACCAGACAGCAGGACCCTTAGGTCAGGGCTTTGTGATGGTCCAGGCTGCCTGGGAAAGTTGGCCACTGACTCCATGCACCTCTGCCTGCTAGACACGTGTCCACGGTGTCTCTCAGACACTCCTACCCCCAGGGCCAGGTCTCCAAACACATTAGAAACTTTGGAAAACAAACCCATGGCCTACTGTGAAAGCAGAAGGCTGGGATGCCCCTCTTCTCCCTGCTCCCTACAGGAAATAGGTATTCCTGTATTTTAGCAGAGGGAGACACAGTAGGGGACTAGTAAGTCCCCATATGGCCCCACAAAACACTTGATGCTAATATGGAGTCTTCTTGGCACCTGGCTTCTGCCCCTATGTTTTTACCAGGTGACTTCTGAGGAGGTCATGGGACATTTGTCTCACACTCCTGGGACCCCTGAAGTGCACATAACTCACCTGCTGTCATGTTCCTGTTCAGTCCAAAGGTGACTTTCTTGGAGCTGGATGGAGTTCTGTTTGGCTGCAGGAGAGAAGTTCAAAGTAGCAGCAGAAGTAACACACTGTGATTGAGGGGCTTTGTTTCCCTGAGATTTTCCAAGAATCTGCTTGGCAGGAAGGGCCCCTGAAGACCTGTTTTTACTGTAGACACAAAGGAACAGGAACAGATTCCACCCTCTAAAACTCTCCACCCCTAGATTCCATCAGAGCCCTGCCACCAGGCTTCCTAGGCTGTGGCACACACTTGTCATCCCAGCATGGTGGGAGGCTGAGATGGGAGAATGGAAAGTCCCAGCCCTACCTGGACAACTTAATGACCGAGACCCTATCTCACAATAGGGCTCAAGGCAAAAGAAAAATTATTTTTGTTTGCATTTGAAAAATTCCTTGAAGCTGAGCCTGCTGCACTGTGAAGCACTGCTTCTGATTCTTCCTACAAAGCTACGTGGCTCTCTCCCTTGTGTCACTCTCCTGTGTGACACCTTCATACTCATGAAGAGCTGACTCTGAAAGCACCAGGCCCTGCCTGTGAAGCAAATGTGTGTGACCACCCAGCCCTACAAAGGGAGACACTACCAGGCAGAGGACACACCTGGATGACAGCACCTGAAGGGCAGGCAGCAGAGGTACTCTTTGATTTTCTGAAGAACAGGGGTTTTGGTAAGATGGGGGTGCTGAACTTCACAAAGTCATTCTCAGTCCTCAGTGGTTTCTTCAAAGAGGTGAGAGTTCCACTGCTTCCCTGTTTGAGGGGCAAGAAACCAAGACAGGGGTCAGCTGGGCATCATAGCACATACCTGCAATCCCAGAACTTAGGAGGTAAAAGCAGAAAGGATCGACGTGTGAGGCCAGCCTGAACTGAATAGTGAGAACCTATCTCAAAAAAGACAAAAAAGAAGAAAAAGAGGGTGTCATACCATACACACTGGAAGTGAGACCAGGGCAGCAGGGGAGGGCCAGCAAGGGTGCCCTCACCCAGCCTCGGTGCCTAGCTACTCTTTCCTGTCCAAAGTTTGCCCAGAGCAGAGTACAACTCCACACACAATGGCTGCTGCTCTATCTAGCCCAGCTGAAGGGACAAGTATCTCCTTGGCAACAAAACCCCCCTTTTATTGTCTTCACCTTCAAACTTAAGTGCCATGTTTCCCGTATTTTTGCCTTTCAAAGTCTATCAGTTGAATAATTCAGCTTGTACAGTGATGGGCCAGGCATGGTAGTGCACACCTGGCATCCCAATACTGAAGGATCATTAGCTCAGGACCACCCTAGGCTACATAGTGTCTGAGCTGGCCTAAACTACATAGTGAGAGGCCTTGTCTCTAAAAAGGCTATGTAGCACCCTTTCTGGAAGCTGGTGCCTTTTTGGTGGGTTAGCCCACAACTGCTCAAAGCACCCCTTACAAGGGTCCTGCTTATGTAACAGTAGGCACCCAGTGTAGAGCGCCTTGAAGGTGGTTCCCACAAGTATGCATTCTCCTGGCTAGAGGTCTACCATCTCCCCTCTGCAGCCCCAGATGTCCTCCTGTGGTCCCCATATCTACCAGCCAGCCGCTGATTACTGGTCCTACTGGGAAAGAAAGCATTCCTGGGTGACTGTGCTGGTTGCCAGGGTAACAGTAACAAGATGCGCCCAAAGGGTGATACTGAGGGCGGGGGTCTGGGCTGGAGATGCCCAATGCTCAGCTTTGTACTCAGCCACTTGCAGAGGCTGTCCTGTTGCTTAACACATGGGCCCAGCCACCAAGGGACAGCCCCAGGTCACTGCCACTGCATAGCAGGGTGGGGACTCTAGTACTGAGCAAAAGTCAGCAGGCCTTTCTGCAAGGCCCAGAAAGAAGTGTTTGCTTCTGGCTTTGTGGGTTCTAAGGTCTGTCATCCTGCCCTACTCTGCTGTGATGGACAGTGTGGACACAGATGGTAGGGCCATCCTCTGGGCTCTGAACTGGCATGGGTGCACAACAGGTCAGAGCCAGGGTAGGGCCGGGGTCAGGTCAGGAGCCCAGGTCCTGCTTTCCCTCACCAGAGACATGTATGCCATGAGCATCCTGGGTGTCCTCTGTGTCAGAGGGGCCAGGCAGATGATGACAAGGCCTATGAGTGATGGACAAGGCCTAGGCCTGCCCGGGCAGAGGTGACCTCTAGCTCCACACTGATCTTCCTAACCTTTTAACTGCATGGCCACAGAGAAGGGAACCTGCCATGCACCACAGCATTTTCTACCTGCTGCCCTCCTGCCCATCTGATTGTCCCTGCCTCCTCCCTCCCCTGGGCAGCAGTGGCCCATGAACATGACTGTGCACAAGCCTGAGCTCATCTCTCTAGGTCCTTCCTGCCTTACCATAGTCTGGAACTGCCTGATCCGGGACTTCAGGACACCGTTGCTCTCCACCAAGTTTGACACCTCCTTCATCTTCTTCCTCTTCTTTGAGACTGCTGTTTTCTGATTGGACATGGGGCAGAAGTCGTGGCTTCCTGGCTCCTCCTTCCTGTGCTGAGGCCTCCTGCACTGGGGTAGGGTGGCCTGGCCATCGTTTCCTTCCTTTTGTGCTTGAGGCCAAGCCAGCATGGCCAGTCCACTGCCGTTGATGGGGACAGCCCCAAGTTTTCGCTTTCTTTTGGGCACCTGGGCTCCCTCTGCTGGGGAAGCTTGGGTGGGAGGGATTGGAGGAAGCCCACTGTCCTCAGAGTGCAACACTGTGGGTTTCCACTTCTCTCCCTGTGCCCTCAGGCTCCTCTTCCTCTGCCACTTCCTTTTGCTGTGCCCTGTGGCAGTACAGGGCCGCTCCAAGCTGCCCCTGTCTCCAGGGCTAGGGGCAACCTCTGCAGCCCAAACCTCACCATTCTTGCTCTGTTCTAGGGAGGCGGGTACATTGTTGGGGTCACAGATCTTGGGCTGGACATGATTCTTCTTCCTCTTTTTCTTCTTTCTCCTCTGAAGGCTGTCTTCACTGTCCTTATCCTCAGCAAGACTGGCTTTGTTTCCTACAGAGACCCATAGAACAATAAACAAGCTCCCAACTCTGCAGAAGAGTTTTACTTTGATTCTGAGACAGTTGATAAGCAAGTACGGCTTGGGGATTTTCTTGGTGATACTAGAAGTTCTGACCTCCTGTCTATGTGTCACCTAGCATTTGCTTTTTCTGTGTGACTGTGACTATGAACCTCGCTTATGTCCACCTCAGTAGAAAGGGACTGACATAATTTGCAGGCCAGAAAGCCAAAGCCATAGAGGCTGAGCCTGAAGGCCAGAGAAGATCAGAACCAAGTGCATTGCTAAGTTTTCTCAAGGCCTTGGGTTTGGTCCCCAACACCAAGAGTAAAACCAAATCTCAGGACAAAAACCCCAAGCACAGCAAAAACTGTTCCCAAGGGCAGCACATGCTGGCACCATTGAGACACTGCCCTTGGACAAGGGAAATTGGAATCATGGTTCCACAGAAAACTTGGGAGACAAAATTCTTTACTTTTCAGATACTGAAAATGGAAACTTTGCTCTACCAGTAACTCATGAGGACCTAAACTTAGTGCCCTAGACCTCGGTGGCACACGCAGCAACAGTGTGCCTTCTTCCCAGCCCCTCACTGAAAAGCAGCTTACCCCCCTCCGTATCCAGCTCAGCTGGCTTGAAAGATTTCTTTCTCTTTTTCTTCTTTCTTCCTTGGCTGAGGGCATGGTCATTTTCATCTCCAGAAAACTCCTCAGGGAAACCAAGTGCAGGTGCAGCATCTGCTAGGACCAGAGCGACTCTCTCAGATCTGCCTGTGGCTAGGTTCTGGGTCTTCCCTGAGGTCTGTGCGTGTGTTGCATCCTTTCCACCCTCCACTCCAGAGCAAGAAGCTGATGGTAGAGAATCACACACATTAAAAAAAATTGCAGGTTTCTCACCCAAACAAGGTGTGGATTACAAGTCACAGCCAACCCCTCTAATGCAGATCCCGGTTCTGTGATACTATCCCCAACTGCAAGTGCCCAGCAAGGAGCACACAACAGGATTGTCAACTTGTACAGATGTCACTGAGCTTAGCAGCTTGCTTTTTTCTTGTGGAATAGGAATTGAACTCAGGGTTTTTACAGTGGGCTATGCCCCCACCTTTTATTTTTGAGACAAGGTCTTGCTAAATTGTCCAAATTAGGCTTAAATCACAATCTTCCCTCTTCAGCTTGGCCAAGCACTGGGATTACAGGTATGTGACACCAGACCCAGTTCATTTGATCCTTTATGAAGAACAGATATCTGATCTCAGAACTTTTTTGTTTTTGTGATCACCTTTTCCTGGGGGACAGGCTGTTGTAAAGCCAGGCACACTCTGTAATCCTAGCACTTTGCAAGGCTGAGGTCCAGCCTGGGTAACCCAGCAAGACTCTAATTCAAAAACAAAGGGCTGGGGATGTAGCTCAGTGAGAAGTTCCTGGGTTTGACTCCTCAATACCACACATACACATGAACACAATCTTCCTAAGCCAAAAAAGATTCACCCAGTTTGAAAAACAACAAACACCAAAACAGAACATTGCCCTACTCCACATGAGTGTGCAACCTGGCCCCGGCCCCGGCCCCACCATGTATGGGGTGCCGAGAATGGACAGTGGATAGGCAGTGAGGAACCCCCACTCGGATACTTCCCACAGCTTCTGGCTCAGGCTGCACCAGGGCAAGTGCTGGTCAGGGCTTTCATCCTTAAGAGATCTTGTCAGTGAGTGCCCTTGAACCCCATTTTTCAGTATCTGGCAGAGCTGCTCTCAGTGGGGTTCACATTCTGAATTACAGTCCAACTCTCCTCACCTTCAGAAAGGTTCTGGAACCTGAAAAAGAAAACAGCACAAGTCCACAAAGAAACTTCCTTTCTGTCTCCTAGACACAAAGTGCTAGGGGTGTGAGCCAGAGCCTGGTGTATGCTGCGTAAGCATTTTACCAGCAACCTGCACCGCACACTGTACTGAGCTCTGACATCAGGCCTCTGAATGTCATTAGCTCACTTCCTTCTCCTCCTGAGAGGATGTTCCCTCTGGAAGGTGGGGCACTGGATGTACACCAGGGACCAGCCCAGAAGAAAATTGTTCTATCACCACCCATGGAGGACATGGAGCTTCATGAGCCTCGTTGGTATATAAAATAAAGCCATGGAGAAACTCAAATGTTTTGTCCCTTGTTTCAAGAGGCAGCAAGAGTTTAGATCTCTGCTGAGACACACTGGTGTGTTCCCCATCAACTCTAGCACATTTCAACCAGCACAAAGGGCAAGGGACTGCCAGGTGTGTGGGAGCCAAAGGCCAAGCCACAGCAGGGGAAAGCAGCTATGACCAGTACTGATGGCAATAGCCTCTGCCTGCTGCCTCCCCCAGCCAGCTATAAGTTGACAGAAAGTAGCTGGATACAGGGGCACATGCCTGCAGTCCTAGCACTCTAGGAGGCAGAGGGACGAGGATTATTAGTTTTGAGCCCAGCCTGGGCAAATTATCAAGATCCTGTCTCAAATGAAAAATAAAGATGGGCTGGGGATATAGCTCAGCAAGAAGGCCAGGGCTTCAGCCCTTAGGATACCCTCAACACACACACACACACACACACACACACACACACACACACACACACACACACACACAGATGCCTTCGTGGGCTTTCTTAATCTGAATGACCCATGGCAGTGTCCATTAAAAGAGTGATAATACAGCTGAGATTCTCCATCAGCCATAGCATGCCATGGGCCTTGTGTGAATCCTACCAAGGCACTGCAGTTGGCAACATCAGCACTGATTACTGAATTAACTGACCCTCCTGGCACAACTCTGCATGCTGAGAGGTAAGGGTCAGGGGAAGGTGTCTGACCCCATCTGTCTCAGTAGCCTGTAATGACACCTGCACTGCAGACTAGAACCACTGCCCCTTGCTCTGTTACTTGTGGCAGTCGTGGGATTCTTTTTCACATGATATAAAAGCAGCTGAGAGAAGAACATGGCAGTATCTACATAGAAGTAGAGGAGCAGTAGAAGCGCCTCCTTTTCATTAAATCTTCAATTTATACATAATTATACTGCCATGAAGAAAGAAACCAATAAATACTGACGGGAACGCAAACTAATACAACCACTGTAGAAAGCAGTGTGGAGTCCTCCAAACACTAAACCAGAAATTCCCTACAATACTGCTACTGCTCTTCTAGGTATCTCATGCAGAGTCACTCATTGCAGTGATCCATGCTCATCCATGTGTAGAGCAGCACAACTCACAATAGCCAAGCTTGGATGTGGCCCAATCAACAAAGGGAAAAGGAAAATGGCATTTACACACCATGGAACACTACTCTGCCATAAAGAAAGGACCAACTTGTGTGATCTGTAGGAAACGGGTGCACCTTGAGATAATAATGATAAGTGAACTACATCAGACACAGAAGCTTAAATGTCATGTGGCTTCTTTTATATGAGAAATCTAAAGTATCAGTAAGTTAAAGAACAAAATAAAAAGCATGAAGACAGATCTTTTGCAAATGGAAAGCAGACTAAGAGATGGAATGGGGAGGAGATGAAAAAAGAATAAAGATGCATTATGCATGAGTACCAACTCCCAGGAGGAATGCAATCACTATGGACTACAAACATGGAGTATATATTTAAAAGCAATGAAGAAAAAAAGGTAAGCAGAGTTGGGTCCACACCAGGACATAAACGAAGGGACCCTCCCACCCAACTGCTTACCTCTTGATTAGCTTGCAGAGGTGCTTCCGGTTAATGGGAGGGATGTTTTTCCTGTTGGTTACTTCTAGGAGTCGGTCAGCAATGGCCTTATAGTCAAACTATGAAGAAAAGAAACACAGCATAAGCTGGTGGCTACACAACACTGCCTAGGGTCCGTGTCCCTCAGTAAAAGTACACCCTCTGTGCCAAGAGCAGGCTCAGTGTGCCTGCTGATGCTGGTCACCAGGGCCCTCCTTTCAGATAATTTGCCTATGTGCATTTCTTTTAAAACTTAATCTAGACTTCCAATCTGTATTTGGTAACACAGGAAATTATTTGAAAAGTGCTGCTGTAATAGATCTTAGCAACTGAAAATTCAGACTCATGTATTCCAACATTCTACCCCATTTAAACTTGTCTTCTTTTTGTTTTTTTGCAGTACTGGGGATCAAAGCCAGGACCTTTCCATTGAGCTATACCTCCAATCCATTTTTTAGTTTTAATTTTGAGATAGGACCTCAGCAAACTGCTAAGATGCCCAGGATGGGCTGGAACTTGCAATCCTCCTGCCTCAGCCTCCCAGAGTTCTGGGATCACAGGCAGGCACTGCCAGACCTTGTCTCTTTCATAAGCTCTAAGAAAGGTGACATCAGTGACAAAAGGAATTAAAAAGGACTTAAACCTTAGGCTATGCAGCTTATCAGCTCTGCCACTAACCTAATTCTCCAGACAAGCCCCCCAACCCACCCCCGTTTATTTTATAAATAGCAACAACTGCCCCACCTGGAGAAGTTGCCCCACTTCCTTGAGAGCTCCACAGTCATTTCTTTCTCTGTCACCACTGATTCCATCTCTCCTCAAATGGCATTTGCCCAGTGCTGTCAAAACACACCCAAAGACAAAGTTCTTGACATGGGAAGTACACAGCCATGACTGCTTCCCCACAGGCTGTATTTAACTAGGTGCCTTTCAATGAATGACAAAGATGTTTTCAAAGGGAAAAATCCTGCCCCTGAACTTACAATCCCCTGAAGACACTCTGGTCATTCTGCCCCAGGAATGAAGGTTCTTGTAGGAGAAAGTATACCTTGTGCTTCTGCTATCACAGTTACACAAGAGACGAAACTGCAGAAGCCCTGGCACTCTGGTGCTTTCCACCATGCACTCTGACCTTCAGCCCAAGTCCAGGGATTCAAACCAGTGGACCACTGTGGACTGCATGGAGGACGGGTGCCCAGGAGACAGCTGCCAGAGCCAGGAAGTTCAGGGCCATGGTGAAATCTCCACCAGCTGAGCAGCTTTTATTAGAAACACTTGGGACCAGAAGTGTTTTGGATTTAAGAACTCTTGAGATTTTAGATATTTTCAGATTTTACAGTTGAGCATTCCTTACCCAAAAATTGGAAGTGTTTAAAAATCCAGAACTTTAGTAGGAGTATCGTGTTGGCATGGTGCCTAAACTATAGTGGCACACTACTCACAAAGTTGCTCCCCAGGAAGACCCACAATTCTGCCACAAAAGAATTAATATTTTGGCCTATCATTCCAAATTATTTTTTAAAAAATTTAACTTTTTTTGAGACAGGGTCTTGCAATAGTCCACGCTGGCCTCAAACTAGTAATCCTCCTGCTTCAGCCACCCGCTAAGATTACAGGCATGAGTTCTGGTTTCTTCAGGATTTTTTTTCTTTTTTGGTATTGGTACCGGGGATCAAACTCAGGACCTTGCACTTGCCAGGCAGGTGCTTATGCTGCTGAGCTATCTCCTTGGTATAGGTATAGGTATGTATCAGTCTCCTTCTACATACTGTTTTATGCCTTGCTTTAAAGACTACTGGATTTCCACTAGTCATTAGTTTTCAGAAACTGCTTCTTGGTGAATTCTGATCTGACACTTTGCTTTGGACCCCAAAATGCCATAAGCCACTGGGGATGTAAAACAGCAGTGGGAACAGCATTAGCCCATAAAAGAGTTTAAAACATCCAAGAGAAAGAACCTCAGAGAAGCCAGCTGGGGAAGAGCAGGAAGCAAGCTTGTGTTCCTGATGACTGTACAGTGCTCTCCCACACAGGAGGCTCCTCCGAGTGCATGCAGAACAAGTGCTCACACAGTGAGCACACCGAGCAACCCCTACACAACAGCACCCAAAGCAAAACTCTTGCAGGGTGCTGAAATTCCAAGAGACACAGTGTGCACAAGTTCACTTGCTGGTGTCTCAGGTGCCCCACCCCACACCCCCAATAGGCACAGGTGCTCTACTGCACCCCACTTCCATTCTCAGGAGTCCCAGGCAGAGAGCCCTTTCCACTCATCAACTCCAGGGTTGCTCAGTGTTTGCTTGATAAGGATTTACAAAAGGAAACAAAAAACCAAAGCAGAGAGAGGGAGACAAGAGTCAGGTATGGTGGCACACACCTACATGGCCAACTACTTGGGAGCTGAGGCAAGAGGATTCAAAGTTTAAGAACACCCTGGATAACTTAGGGAGGTAGAATCTCAAAATAAAGACCAAAAAAAAGCCCAAAGGAATTGTCTCACCTGCCTTGTTCCTCACTGCTTTTTTGCACGATGTCTCATTTCCAGCACTCTCTTCTCCACAAAAGTTACCATCAACCCCATTCATTTTCTCTTCCTCCACTGTCTCTTCAGGTACTAAGGAAGACTGATTTATGATAACTTCAAAGACACCCCTAGCTATCCTCTGCAACAGGATGTGGCTGGCGGCAGAAGCACAGAGAGAGAATGTGGTCACTGTGATGGTCTTCACCTATCTGAAAGGGCAGCGTGGGGCGAGCAGAGCACTGTAGCTGTGACTATGGTAGGCCTGGTACATGGCCATCACCAGGCTGGCAGGCACCTGGAGCCCTGGACATGTGCATGGAAACTGCAGGTGTAAAGCAGGCAGGGCTCTCGGAGTTGGAGGCCGAATCAAGGTTCCACACTTCACTTGGCTCACCATTAAGAACCAAAGCATGGCGTCTCCACTTGGGGTAGCCACCCACTGCCCAACTCTGTCTCTCACAGAACCCCTAAAGAGCAACCCAGCAGTGAAAACACCTACTCCTTAGTCTTTGCCGCAGTCCTGCAGAAGGGGTCAATAAACTTGAGGTTCTGATCAGCCAACAGCTGTAATTGTAGACAGGAAACAATTAGGAAAACAAAGCCCTTCTCTTTCCTGACACCTTGTAAGGGAGCCACGTGCATTTCTCCTAGGAGGAACCAGACACAGACACAACTGTTGCACACAGACCTGACCACACTTCATCTGAGCTGCTGGGGGCCACCTGCAACCCATTGGCTAGCATTGCACACATGCACTTTCCTATGAGAGCCTCTGCCAATGCTATCTCAAGCGTGATCCAGAGAGATTCTGGCTTTTTAAAAAATAGCATTTATTTATTTGGTTGGGGTCTTGCTACAGTCAGACTCAGTAGCAATCCTGTCTCAGCCTCCCCAGCGCTGGGATTACATGTGTGCACCACCACTCTCGGTTTCAGTCAGCTCTGCATGGGGCCGGCTCAACACGTGGTACCGGGAATCAAACCCAGGTCCTTGTGCTTGCCAGGCAGGCACTTAGTTCACAGTTATCTCCCTGGCCTGCTGGCTTTTAATACAGTATAACATTTTAATTAAAAAAGAGTTCACCATAGAGTATTTGTGAAAGAAAAAGTAAAAACAGTTTAAGTACTAAGAATGCATTCCTTGCCAGCCTTTTTATCTGTCTACATATGAGCACAAATGTAAAAAATTTCCATTTGCATAACTTTGCTTGTGCCTTTCTTGCTACTGCTCCCCAATATGTATCCTGAAGGTTCTCCATGTCACAATTCTTTGTGAGACTGTAGGTTTCAATTGTTCTTTTTCAAAATGTTTTAGAGAAACAGACTCTACTTATGTTGCCCAGAATGGCCCAAACTCATGGGCTTAAACAACCATGCTGTCTCAGCCTCCTGACACTACAGGTGGGGGACACTGTGCTGGGCTCAATTTTGTTTATAAGACTGTTATATACATCCTTAGTGTATAACTCTATGTCCACATGTCCCAATAGCTGCTTAGGTCACACCCTTGGTGGGGAGTGGCTGAATTAATATAAGCCACTGAGTCACTGAGTGTCCACAGGCAGCCATGTTTTACTGACGATTCCCTCAGCACCTATGGCCACATCACACTGCAGGCAGAAGGTCCTCCTGCTTCTTACCTCTTGTCCTCCAACCCTGGACAGTTCATCTAGGTAAATGTCAATGAAGTGGAACCTCACGTCATCAGGCGACTGACTCTCAGGACACAGGAGCCCTTTCATCAGGACATCTAGGAAAAGCTGGATTCGACTAAAGAGAAAGACATATATGGTCTTTTAGTGAAAGCATGCTAACTCCTTCCTGTTCTGCAGGGCAGAATGTTTAGAGCTTATCCTGCATGACAGGAAAAAGTGATTCCTTCCAATACTATAAATGTTAACTTGTTATATGGGTGTAATTATTTTATGCCTCTGCTGGAAATTAAGTCCTCTCTGGGCAAGAACACATTTTGTAGTAGGTACAAAATATCCTTGTGGTTTCCTGCAATTATTTTTCCATTGCAGGGGATCAAAACCAGGGCCTCAGGGACCCTACGCAAGTGGAGCTGCACCTCCAGCCTTTGTAAGCATTCAAGGCTATCAAATTTACTAACTCAAGCAGTTTCCTAACCTTTCTTGCCAGTTGTTCTGCTTCAGAACTTCAAAGGACTGCCTCAGGACCAGGCGGATCAGCTAAAGACAGACAAGTTTTGTTAGAGAAGAAAAAGGAAGAAAAATGTACTGGGGATCAAAGCCAGCATCACTTACTAGGCAAGCACCCTGCCCCAAGCCAGGCCCTAGCCTGGATAAACACATTCAATTTTTAGCTGAGAAAACGTTCATAGAGGAGCCCCAAACTCCTCCCCCTGACTCAGGGTGGCTCCAGCCAATACCTTCAGCATTCACTCAGTTCTGTCCATGACTGTATGGCTCCTTACAGCACTCATATGAAGGCTTCACATAGCTTGCTTTTTTTTTTTTTTGATAGGACTGAACCTAGCACCTTCAAACTGAGCTATATCTGTTCGAGTTCAGCTTGGGCAACTCAGCAACTCTGTCTCCAATTTTTCAAAAGGGCTGAAGATGTAGTTCAGCCCTTTTAAAAAATTTGAGACAAGCTGCTAAGATGTTCAACTTGGACCTAAACTGCTGACTCTCCTGTCAGCCTCCCCTCCTTCAATGTAGGCTGGGGATAGAACCTGGGGCCTTGTGTATAGTAGGCAAGGGTGCTACCACAGAGCTGCAGCCCTGCACTCCACAGCTTTTTTTTTTGCCTGCTCAGCCCACCCTGAGGGCAGGGCTGGCACAACATGTAGTGCTGGAGATCCAAAGGCGGCAGTCCCCTGTGCCTAAGCTTGCCTAAGCAGGTGCTTTAGATCACTGAGGTATCTCACTAGCCCCCTCCACAGTTTTAAGACACAGTACCTTTTGTGCAGACAAAAGCACACTGGTCTTACCATATAGTATTTGTCCAGGCATAGCGTGTCTATCTCCTTCCATTCTTGATTCATTGTCTGCCAAAAGGTCTGAATGAACAAGTGTTCTGCAGAAAACAAGAGCTCTGAGTGCTTGCTTTCCATGGAGCTAGGACCACACATCGAGAAGCCAGTGAGAGAAATAAACTAGTATTTATTCACTTGGATCATGAATTCTTGGGCAGCAAGAAACTTTGGCCAATAACTAAACATTCAATTACTTTCCTCATATTTACAAAAGAACATAATAACAGGAAGATGGGTGCTGTCTCCCAATCAGAATGCAACTCAGGGCATCTCTCCCTCTCTTTTTAAAAATTTTGTTTATTTATTTGGTACAGGGTCTTGCTACAAGTTTAGACTTGTAGTTATTCACCTATCGCAGCCTCCCCAGTGCTGGGATTATAAGCATGTGCCACCAGCCTGGTTCTAGGTCCCTGCACTTGCCACGCAGGTGCTTAGACTACCGAGCTATCTTCCCAGACTGAAATTGGGCATGATGGCGCACACCTAGAATCCTAGTGGGGAGGCTGAAGCAGGAGGATTACTATGTCCAAACTGCATAGTGAGATCCTGCATCTGAAAAAAACAAAAAGAACAGCTCACCATGTAACACATATGCAGTTTCAGTACCAGCTAACACCCTAGAGAATAAAAATTCTGAAGGAAGAAGAAATCATACTGATTTAATTTCCTAGGCAAGTTACCAGATAAATGAATAAGGAGCTGGGAAAACCAGGGAAATATCAGTACTTACGAGCTTCTGAGTTGTTAACAACATGGATGAGTTGAGAAATCATGTTTGCCAGCTCCTCCTGTGAAGGTGGGTGTGGAGAAACGCCAGGTTACTGTGGTCACACTAGGCTGCGGCACCCTGGATACCTGAGCTCCTGTTCTAGGTGCTCTGCTGTTGACTCAGTATCTTGATTTCACCAAACGAAATTCCTAATTGCAAAGTGCTACTGTGCTCATTTGATGTGCCTCTAGGAAACGCTAAGCTGCAAGTCTGAAAACACACCTGTACCAGGCAGTTTGTAAGACCTACAGCAGGAACAAGTATGCCAAACTGTCACTAAGCTGAGATCTACCCATGATCTCCCGGGAAGAAAAGATAAGACATAGCATTTCCTCATTGGTGCTTCAACACTGGGTTCTCACTGCAGACTCACCTGTGGGATGACAAAGTTCTCTGGCTTGGTCAGAGTAGGGGGAAGGCAAAGATTAGATAGGATCCCCATTACAGGCTCTGTTCTGGGCCAAAAAAAAAAAATCCCTCTGAAGGGCATTGAGATGCAGTGGAAAACTCAGTGGCTGAGCCTACACCTCAGAGAATGTCAGTAATGAAATCTTCTCATGAGCTACCTAAGAATGAACCCCCCTTGCTGGTGCTTCCAGCACATCATCTAGCCTCAACTTTCCTCATCTGTTTTAAATGAACCCCAGACATGAACAGGATGTACCCTGATCACTGGTTCTGTTCCTTTTCTAAAGCTACTGTTACTCTGAACGTCATCTAAAAATATCTCACCTGGCTAGCCTACTCAAAACAATTCAGCAGAAGAAATACCACAAAGCAAAATAAGTTTTACTACAAGGCATGGCAGATGGGGTATGGAGGCCCAGGAAAACCCAGGAAAGTGAATACTACCCAAGAGGCTTCTACCATGGAAGTCTGCGTGCTCTTTGCTGTAGGGCTCATTCCTCCACTGTTCCCAAGGCAGACTTACTCTCAGCAGAACAAGGCTTTTAAGAAAGCGACAACCATCTCCTAACATGGGAAGGCTAAGCAGAGACAAGGGTCACACACACATTCTAGTAACCAGTGTAGTTTCCTACAAGTTTTACTGGCTAATCTTTTGCCACAAGGGCTTGGCTGGAGGCTCTGGAAGAACCCTCCAGGACAGCATGGTAGCTGCTGTGTCCTGCGTATCCAGCTAACTGTGGCCCAGGTGGGCCCACACCTTGGGCTTGGTCTCCCAGGATCTCAGACGAGAACACACCTTCTACCCATAAACATAAACTTAAGACTTGAAAAACTTATGATGGAATGTACCAATGATAAGAGACATAATAAATCTATGATTGAACCTGTCCATTATATTTATATTTAAAAAGATAATTAATCTAAAAGTGAATGCTGTCTTCCTTTCTATATAGATGAGAGAAAATGACCTATTCAAGAACTTATTTTCAACCTGTTGAAGACACATTAGAGGTCAACAATAGAATTTCTTTCTTCAGTCATGGCAGAGACTCAAAAACATGACAAAAGGGCCATGTTACCTGTAAGTGGGGTTCATCCTGCACCCACATGCAGTAGAAGAGTCCTTTCCATATTTTTAGGAATTCTTCTTGACTGAAACCTCCTGCAGGGGAAAAGGCAGCAAAAATAAGTAAATACATCTCTTTTGCATCTACATACTTCCTCCCCCCCTTTTTTTAATGGCACCAGGGATCAAACTTACGCATACCAGGCAGGTGCTTATGTCACTAAGCTGTCTCCTTGGCCCCATATTTCCTTTCTTAAAAGTTTAGAATTGTCACAAAAGTGGTGTTAACATCTCTAAATGTGAAGCACCACATTGCCTTTGTTAGAAATAAATACAAAGGCTACCACACATGCAGCTTCATCGACCATTGGGAGGGCAGTAGCGGTGGCATGCTGTGTGCAGAGGGACACAAGAAGCAAGTGTGATCAGAAAAGAAATTAACCCATGGGGCTAGGAGTGCAGCTCAGCAAGAGTACATGCCTAGCGTGCCCCAAGTTCCATCCCCAGCATTAACAAAACAAAACAGAACTAAACTAAGGCAAACATAACACATCATTCATGAGGGGGTCTCTTCTGGAGCTAGGTCCTACTGAGGTACACTTTATTCCAAGCTGCACCTCATCCTGCACAATCAAAATGCCCACTGGGCTTGCCAAGGAGACCTGCAAACCCTACAAGATGCAGGGTTTTCCAGTCACAGCAAGCCTTGAGCCACAGGTAGAATCAATCTCTCAAGGGGCTCCCATTCTGCCTTCCTATATAGGATGGTGCCACCAGATTTTTTCAGCCTGTATCTCCTTGGGCTGCCTCAGGTACTATGAAATAATGTGCTGAGTAACATCAGGAATCATAAATGGTATGATAAACATAAGCTCATGATGTTTCTAAGCCCATGAACCATGAAACTGGAAAACAGATCTTCCAGTTTCCATGTGTGTTACTAATGATGTTTACTGACATATTACTAGAAAATAGTATTTTGTTTTAATTTTGAGACAAGGCCTTGCTAAGACACTATGTTGCCCAGGGTGGGCATGAATTTGTGGTCCCTCTGCCGCAGCCTCCCAGGGCTGGAGTTATAGGTATGTACCACTATGCCTGCCAGGAAAAATCGTTTGGTGGTAGCAAACTGGAATAAACTGAATAATGCAGACAAACACATACTTGTATCACTATAATCTCAGCACTCAGTACAATGATTTAAAAAAAGATTCCTGGTGATATAGACAGATAGCTACTCTATTTTGTAGACAGATTCCCAACTTGCTTAAAAATGGTGAATCTTGAGTCTTCTGTGGTCATTTTCCACTTAAAACCAAGACAATAGTAATCACAATAAAATGAGTCAAAGTGCATTTCTGCCCAGAGCTGTGCAGATGATACACCAATTGGTTTTTCTTCCTCTTATCACAAACAAGTCACACCTGGGGAGTCTAGAGCACAGCCATCAGAGGTGGCATCAGAGCACAGCTAAGGGTGTGGTTTTGGGTTCTTTTTTGAGAAGGGTCATAGTGACATGACTCTTATTTTGATCATTTTCAAAGACTATGTATTTCCCCAGTGAATTGTTAGGTATGAGCAAGAATCAAGCCTGCTAAAACCTTGGATAAAAAGGTATTGAGGGGTTGATCAAATCAACAGCATTCTACCGCTCAATCAGAACTTCCACAGGTAATCCTTCATTAGATGCCAGAGGAAACACACAAATCAACCTGTTTAAGTGTTCTTATAAAAATAAAAGCTAAAAGTAACCTAGGTTGTATCAAATCTACCTATAGCTTACAGGAAATTCAGGGTGCTGGGAAAAACACAAAAACCTTAGGATGTAACTGGCAAAACTCCAGAGGTGCAAAATTCTACAGGACATATGAACCATGTTTCCCAATAGATAAACTGCATGAAAAAGAAAAACAGGTAAGAGCTGTTAGAAGCCAACCAAAGCCAACAAGGGGTCTTGTCTGGATCCTAATTGATCACAAAAATCACGTGTGCTGGTAGGAAAACTCAGCAGTTTGGTATTGCAGCACACTAAAGGCTTAAGAGAGGCCATGTTTATGTTGAGAGGAGTCTGACCTTATCTTTAGAGAGGCATATCAAGGTATGTGGAACACAAGTGAGATAGATGCCTGGGATTTGGCTTCCAAGAACCCAGCTAAAAGAAGGAAGGGGCAGATTAGACAATTAGGCCAGGGGCTGGCAAATAAAGACACAGAGAAATGATGACATTTTAAAGTTTGATATAGGGCCAGGGAGATGGTTCAGTAGAATAAGTGCTTCCCTAGCAAGCACAAGGGCCTGAGTTCAATCCCTGGTTCTGCGGAAAAAAAAAAAAAAAGTTTGATATATTCCTTAACAAAAAGAATAGTTGTAAGACACAAGGACCCCATGGACTCCTCCCCGCCCTCCTCCTCTTCTTTTCCACAAATGTTAATGAACTTAGAAGCAAAAAGAAGATTATAGGAATTGGGTTCCCTGGAGGTCAGGCTCTGGCACTCCTGCTATTTGCTAAGCAGCTGCACTGTTAACCCTCCTCCCACAACCTATCCACTTTCAGTACTGGAGGGTTGTACAAGGAGGCAGAGGTCTGGGTAGACCTCATGGTGGAGGGGAGGTAGCTGCACCAATCCTCCTTTTCAGTAAAGGTTGGGTATGGTGGTACAAGCTTGCAATTTCAGCACTCAGGAGACTGAGGCAGGAGGATCATCATGAATTCAAGGCCAGCCTGAACTACACACTCAGATCCTGTCCCAAAACACCAAAAAACATAAATCAAGTTTGGCTTGCCTGTCAAGTGTTATGAATCCTAACTAATGAAAAGATCTACTTTCAATAGATATAAAAATAAATTATTTTCAGCTATCATCAAGAAATCATCCTGGCAGAGCTGTGGGGGAAAAACCCTTTTCCACTGCTGGTTAGAGTACATACTGTTACAACCACTGTGGAATCAGTGTGAGTATTCCTCAAAAACCTAGGACTAAAGGTTCCATTTTCTTTTTTCTTTGTATTTTAGGGAAAGGTCTACAGGGTAATCAGGGTCTCACTACACAGATCGGGACTTCTAGTGATCCACCTGTTTACAGCCTCCCAAGAGCAGGGATTATAGGCGTGCCCAGTCTCAATCGAGGTCTCAGTGTAGGGGGAAGGGCAGAGCAGGCCAGGGGATGGAACCCAGGCCCCTGCACCTGCTTGCAGGCACTTTAATCTGCTAAGCTATTTGGTTGGCCCTCTATTTTCATTCTTCCTGAAAGAATGAAAAGCATCATACCACAAGGATATGTGACACCCATGCAGCATAGAACATAATAGACAAATCTTGGAAACAACACAAGGGCCCATCAACTGGTGAATGGATAAAGATGGGGTTTTTTGTTTTTTGTTTTTTAATGCAATGGAGTATTAACTCTGCCATGAAGAACAATATGCTTGGGACATTTCTAGGAAAATGGATGCACCTTGAGACCACATTCTTAATAAAAAAAAAAAAAAAATCAGACACATATGTAAATACTGCATTGTTTCTCAATTGTGTGAGAAACCAAAGGTGTAAATAAGGACCGAAACATATAATAGGTATCAGGAAATAGGAAGAAAATGTTCAAATGGTAAGGGGAACAAAGGAGAGGGGAGAGAGAAAGGAAAGGAAAAGTTTTTTTATTTTTTTGGCAGAACTGGGGATTGAATTCAGGAAAAGTTTTTTTAAAAGAGAGAGAAAAGCAAAAAAATGGAAACAAAATTTTTATAAATGGGGAAGGGAAGTGGGGATGAAGGGAGGGTAGGGTAATGGGAAAAAGCAAGATATATCATGTACAGGTACATATGATGAATGTAATCATGAGTATCTGAAATGTACCAATCTAACTCAAAAATAAGTTATTTTCACCTCGCTGGTAAAAAAATACTAAGTTTTGAAACAATTCAAAGAATAAAGCTCTGCCTCCAGGGCGCGCTGAGACAATGACTGAGACTGGTGGCACATGCTTCTAATCCCAGCACTTGGGAAGCTAAAAACAGGAGAATCACTACAAGTCCAATCTACGTAGTGAGACCCTATAGACCCTGCACTAAATATTTAAAAAAAAGAAAAAGAGGAGAAATAGTAGTTAACTTCTTTCAGAACTCTAAAGGGAAATGCCAATCTAAAGCACAATGCTTTTGTTTCTCAATTGCTTGTGGAATCTCAACTTTTTATTCTGGGGGAAAAATTTCTTAATTTAATAATACAACCAAGTTGCTGACAACAATTTAGGTTTAGTTACTTAAAAATGAATGAGGTGAACACGAAAGTGAAGACAGGCAGACACAGGAAATATCAGTGAGTTTTGATATTAAAACACTGAAGAACAGTGTTTTAGAGTAGAACAGCTACTCTCCCCCAAAACTGATGCAGGAGCCATTTCATAGGGGATGCTGCCTATGCTGACCACCCCAAAGCCCAAACACTCCCAAAGCCCATTTAAGAAAACTGTATCATTAAGAAAAGCAGTTCTTGTCCTATCACCTCCACTAAAGCTACCAAACGACTGATGTATTGTTGTTTTATATAACACAAAAACAAGGCAAAGATCCACAGGACACTGTCCCAAGGCTGGCTTTGAGATACACGGTTTTAGATATTATGTTTAAAATACAGAAAGGTAGGAAATTTGCAGCTCACTGCTGTTATTCCCAGTGTCAGGAATAGGGTACATAATATGGCACACAGCTGGTATGTCACTAATGTTGCTACACAGGGACTGAATGGCTAAATCAAAGGCGCCATCTGGAAGAAATGAGGACGTGGATTATTTCATGACAGCAGGCTCAACTTGGAACAGGTCAGGTTGAGTTGGATCCCACTGTTGTAAGCAGTACAAAGATTTTAACTTTGTTTTTAAAGATCATAGACCTATCTATGTTGCTGACAGATGGATACAAGCTTCAGTAATACCCTAAAATCTCAGGTTTCCCAACAGGATGCAAAAATGTTTTAGCTTGTCAATGAGAGTCAAATGTCAGGCCAAGTTATTTCCAAACTTGTGTTTCTATTTTGATGAAGCACAGCTGTGGCAGACTTTACTGATTCCTTTATTCATGAACCACACTCTGCACCACTATGTTTGAAGACGCATTACATTCCACATAATATGGTTTGGATATGATGGGTGTTAAACCAGGCAAGAACACGGAATGAATGCATGGCTAAATCAAAGGCGCCATCTGGAAGAAATGAGGACGCAGATTATTTCATGACAGCAGGCTCAACTTGGAACAGGTCAGGTTGAGTTGGATCCCATTGTTAGCCATTCATACAGACTGCCTTCAGGACCTCAGACTAGCTCTGCTTCTGAAGTCCTAGCCCTGTTCACTGGAGGAGTTTCAGGAACAGCATCTGGAGGTCTCGGGGCCAGAATTCTGAAAAGCAATTAATTGTCCTTCCTCTTGTTCACAGCCAGGCCCTCATAAGGCTGGATGTGATGCTTATGGGTTTGGGTGAAGAACACCGTAGCAAAGCCTAATTAAGCAAGGTTGCAAGTACTACAGTAGACACTGGTGTTAGACCCTAGATTAGAGGCAGCAGCAGGATGCTAGGGAGCACTTTCTGAAGGAACTGATGCTGAGCTGAATGGAGTGGAGTAGACACTGGATTCTTTGCATGAGGAGACACAGAGTCAAGGAGGTAAGAAATGGTACTTGGTACACAAGGAACCATAAATGATTTTGCTGATGAAGCATGCAACAGTCATGACCAGGCTGGGAGTGGAATAGCAGATGAAGATACCATAACCCACAAACTCCTTCTTTTTAAGACAGCGTCTTTCTATGCAGGTGAAGCAGCCCTGAACCCACTTCGCAGCCCAGGATCACAATGATCCTCCTGCCTCAGCCTCCCAAGTGCTGGATTATAGGTCTGCACTACCACACCTAACTACAAACTCTGAATATCAAGGAAGTTGACACAAGCATCAGATTTATTTTAAGAAGACCCTGGGCTGATTTGTGAAATACAGATTCAGGGGCAAAAAAATGGAATTCAGATGAATTAGAGCAAACAGGGGCAGAACTCTGGGTGAGATAAAGGCTCCTAAGGTCAGGACAGAGTAATTCAGACAGTGAAAAGTGGTAGGTCCAAGGGAGGATGGATGTCAGAGAGGAGTTCAGGGAAATCCATTGTGTCCAACTAGAGGCCAAGTGGGAGGGCAACAGGGGAGCAGGAGGAAAGTTCTTTGGGGATGCCCTTTCTGGGAGATTTGAAGTAGGAGGTATCTGTGGGACAACCAGGTGGGAGTGCCAGGCTTGCAGGGCACATTTCAGCCAAAGGTAGAAAAAGTCAGGGCTAGAACTCAGGTTTAGGAACCACTGGCATACAGGTATATGAAGGCTGAAGACTAGCATGTAAACTGGCTCTATCAGAGAGACTGGTCTTCATTCCTTCATAATTAGACTTCCCACGAAATAGTTCTCGATTTCTCTTCTTTTGGGGGGTGGGGGTGGCTCTTTTGATTTCTGTTCAACATGAACTATGAATGTCACAGTGAGGGAATATTTATTCTTACCTGATTCCCAATGTACTATCAGCAATTGAAACGTCAAGCAATTTGATGCAACAAAAACCCCAATAATACTGTGTCATGCATGCACAGGGTTTACAGAACCCCTTTGGAGTAAGGTAAATAAAATATTTCCTTGGCACTTCATTGTAGTTAAAATCCAAATTACCAAGTCCCGATGGATCTAGTCACTGCCTAGACTTTCAAGCCTCATCTCAAAACACCCTCTTTCCCAACTTACTGGTCTTCCCACAGTTCCCAGGACAAGCTCAGCTCTTTCCTGCGTCTGCATAGCCGGCTTCCTCTCCGGTCTGTCCGGATCTCGGTTGGACATCCCCGTATGAGGCTCTCCTCCAGTTCCTCTCCCTCCAGAAAGGAGCTCCCTCATTCACGTTTCCATGCCCTGGTCTTCACTGCCTTTCCCGCACACACGCGCTCTACTCTACTTGCCACTCTCCCTCTCACTTCGCTCATAAAGTTCCTCGAGGGCAAGGATGCTGTCTGTCTTCTGTGCCCCAGTATCTAAAGGCGTCGCGGTCAAAGAAAGGCGGGAATCAACGATGAGAACCGAAAAGTGGGGCAAACCCAGCGTTCGAATGCGCGGGCGCCCAAGACCACAGACCTGGATCAGTCTCCCTATGCCAGTCACTGGCGTCCAGCATAGGACTGGACCCCTGGCCGTTTTCCTGGGCTGTGAGCCGCCTTAGGCGCTGCACAAAGGAGGCTGCACAGCCCCCGAAGGCATAGTCTCCGAGCCCGGGGCTGGCGGCACGGCCGCCATGTGGCGGGGCTGACCCGCGAGCGCCCACCTGTCTCCCTTTGCGTCTTCACGCTCAAGTACTGGCGCAGTTTCCTCACCGCCCGGTCGCGGACGCCCTTCTCGCTGGATGCCAGCCGCTGAGCGAACTGGATCTCGGCCGGCTGCATTACCGGGGCCATCGCGCCCGCTCCGCAGGACGACCCCAGATCGCACGCCACCGCCGGCGCGCACTACCCCGTCCGCGCCTGCGCAAAAGCTGTGGCGTGTGTGGCGCGCGCTGATGGCGTATCCAAAACGCCGCCCGGGCTGTGGCGCTGGCAGTAGGCGGCGCTGTTCTGCTCCGTCTGCCCAGTGCGGGCCTTGAGTGTGAGCTGCTAAACTTCTGGGCGGTTGTCGCTAAGGTTGGCCAGAGTCCGGTCTGGGCCAGCAAGACAGACTTTAAGCGCCCTTCCCTAATCCCCGTCGGGCCAGTGGCTCACCTGTCGCCCCAACTCTCAGGGTTTCCGTGGCGCTCTCAGGACCCAAGTGAGGTTGAGACCAGTGGGAATGGGTTGCCTCCAGGCCCCGCGGTCGTCTGCACCCCACTTGCCCGCGGTGCCCCGGGCTGGTGGGGCGGGTCCCTGTAGGTCCTCAGGCCGGTTCACATACAACCTTTGGAGTTACCCAAAACTCTAGCTGTATCATGTTTTAACGGATTTAGCGGGGATGTTGGGGAAGTTGCTCTGAAATAAGTAACTCCCCTGAATTTAGGGTGAATTAGGAAAATCCCACCTAGTTATTGAGCCCAAATAATTCTACACTCCTTAACATAAAAGTGCCTCAAGCCCAGCAAGGGACGGGGCCTGCTGGCTGTAGGCGAAAATTCCCGTAAAGAGGGGTGGTCTTTTGGATACAGCTCTCGTCACCAAACAGGGAAAGATTCAATTCAATTTATTTTGAACGACATGTACACTTAGAATCCCACTTTCTGTCAACTTTGCAGTTAACAAGTTTGAAACCCTGGTTAAGCCAGAAGAGCAGAAGCAGGACTTTGCCGACTCCATCATTGACCTAATACAGTCTGACAACGGCATATATATTCCACGAATTTTGGGCCTCGCGGCTCTCCATCCGGACTAACCAGGCACTGCGCAGGCGCGTTCCCGCGCTTTCCTCTGTGTAGGGGTCAGAGGGCGCTGCGCAGGCGCATAGAGCCAACGCCACAGCCATGGGAGAGGTGGGCAGTGTAATAGAAGCCTGCCGGGTCAGTGGGGAGGCCTGGTTTCATGGGTGACGCACTTGTGGTTGTTGGCCAGCCCGTACCCCAAGGTCTCTCCTAGTGCCCAAAGAGCTGACCCCGGGTCGGGGTGGCTAGGCCCGATCAGGTTGGAATTGGGCCTGAGGCGGCCGTCGTCTAAGTCCCTTGCGAGAATGGTGGGGTGAAGTGGCAGTGACGGGACGTGGGGTTCGCCTCTCTGTCCCTTCCACAAGCCCTGACTGTTTGCAATGGGTGTGAGAGAATGGGGTACCATAGACGGTTCAGTGTTGATGTCTGCTGCACACTTGGGGGGGGGGGTGGACTCTTGATCCAATTCCATGTTACTGCCCCTAGGTAGTACTGCCTTCAAGAAAGTCCCTCCTTGGGCTGGGTGTTTGTTAGATGGGGTGACTAGCGTAAGAGGCGCCCTCTCTTTGTTCCTAGTCAGTCTGGTGCTATGATGTTGAATTGTAGGCATTTTCTTTAAAAAATGAAATATGTCTGTATGTTTCTTTTAAAAATAGGACTCTTGGGCCGGGGAGATGGCTCAGTGGAAGAAGTGCTTCCCTGGCAAGCTCAAGGGCCTGAGTTCGATCCCTGGTTCCACCAAAATAAATAAAGAAATAAAAATAGGGCTCTTGTATGCACCTCACTTTACCCTTCAATTTCTGGCTCCTTCATCTTTTGGAGATGGATCTAGCTATGCTGCCTAGGGTGGCCTTGAATTCCTAGGCTCAAACAATTCTGGCCCTTCAGTCTCCCAAGTAGCTGAGACAACAGGTGCCTGGCACCAGGCTGGCTTGATTCTTGTTTTGAAGACTAAGGCTTCAGCTCTCAAAATTTAAGTCTATATCCATACCACAAGATGCATTAGGAAGAATCATGCTTTTGAAATAATTGTAAACTTAAGAGGCATGAAAGAAAAGGAAGCTAGTTGACTTGGGCTGCTGAGACTGAGGGAAAACATAACAATCATAAACTGGGTTTGTTCTTTTAGCCTACAGGAGCTAAGGAGGAATTTGTTAGAGTCAGAAAGAAGGACCTAGACCGGCTGACAACCGAAGTGATGCAGATACGGGACTTCTTACCCAGAATACTGAATGGAGATGTCTTGGAAAGCTTCCAGAAGTTAAAGATCTTAGAAAAAAGTGAGTCTTAATTTTATTTTTAGCATTTTCTGATGGTGATAGTAGTGTATTCTAACAAATTTGACTTAGGTACATAACTGTAATTATAAATATATCTTAAAGTGTTGTTCTGTCTTCATTTGAGAGTTAGGGAAGAGGTAAGAAAGGCTTAGTAATGCCGTTTGTGCTAATTTGCACAGGTGTGTGGGTGTTGGAGGAAAGTTTACTAGCTTTCTGGACTATCTAGCCTCTCTTTTTGCTCTCTTTCTTGCAGGTATCTCATACTATTGATATTTGAAAACTCAGAAAATTAAGTGTATTCTTGTGCAAGTTAAAGATCTTACCACATGGAAACCTCAAATCAGTTAACTGTGCAGAGGTACCTGGTTGTGTTGACTTGTCTCTAGGTGGATGGGAGAGTCAGTTTCTACCATTGTTGTAAGTCCAAGATTAGGACTTGTTCATTCAGACTAGTAAGATTTGAGCTGAGCCATTATGTCATATACCAGTCTAGGAGCCTATTAATGTTATTGGGAATATTTCAAGCTTGAATTGGCACATTGACTGAGCTGATTTAGCATTACCAGCTTTTGATGGTTAATCTCCACATCACATTTGACTTAGCCATTACGTTGTGGTATTTAGAAAAGGTGTATTCCAGTGACCCAGACTGGAAGATACCTTGACTGAAGAGTATAAGTTTCTGACTTGTGCAAATGTACCAAGGTAATAGGCCACCTCTGTCCAGTTAGAAAAGAAAATGTTCATGTTTTCTATCCAGCCCTGCCCTATTCTCCTAGGAGTCCTCACATCCATCCTCCCCTCTAATCTATGCTGTGCTTGGATGGTGAACCCTGCAGACTGGCTGGCAGGGCTCTCTATGAAGGGTTTTGCTGGACAGAGGGGCAGGAGTGACATGCTCCAGGGTTCTATGGCCATAGGTGTACCCCTTTAACCAGGATTTTTGCCTACAGGCCTCCTCCACTGTCCACCTTTCCCTGAGTTTGGGTCATGTCTCTTGTTGGCCATTAGCAGTAAAGCTGTCGCTCCTCCTTGAATTTCTCACTGTTATTTTTTGACTCCCCTGTTCCTGTTTTTCTCTTTGTAACTAGACCTTTCTCTGGATTACTGGGATGCTGCTGAATATACTCCAGGTCTGACTTCTTAGCTTACTTTGTTCTGATCTCATCTAATAACTTCCAAGAGTAATGTTTATTCCTTATGTATTTGTCTCCAGGAAAGGAAAATGCTACTTGGTGGTAGAGTATGTGAGCCTGCTGGTATGTTATATTTCACTATAAAGTCATGAACTGGATTTCTGAGAAATACATTAGGGTCTCATTAGTCAGCATGAGTTGATGCTTAGAGCTCAGTCCCCTGACCAAATCACACTTGAGTGCTACACAGCAGAGCTGATCAGTAACCCTCTGGGAGATCTTTGCTTCCTTCACCTTCTCACTCTCCTTTGTTCATTTACCATTCCCTACTCAGCAGTGATCAGATAGTATAATTGCTTGAGGCCCAGGCCTCAGACTTTTCTCACCTCCATGACTTTTCATAGGAAGTCTTCGGTACAGTGCAGCTTCAGCTACCATCTTGAAGGCAGGGACTGCTGGATTTATTTCTAGCCCTAACTTCTTGAAGCTCAAGGTCCTGGATCTGACTGTTATTTGGCATTTTTCTTACTTGTTTTAAAATAATTTCAGATTTTTGTGTGTGGGGGGGGTAGAGTATGCTAGTGATAAAACCATTTCAGATTCTAAATGTCTATCTTACTTAGTCAGGCCAAGGTTTCCAGGAATGGAACCCAAGCTGCACAAGGTCAGGTTTGTGCTTTATTGCAGCCTGAAGACCAAATAGAAGAAAAACCTTAGTTTTTCTTGCATCTTGAGGAATGGAGAAGAAGATATAGGACTTGGGGCAGGCTTAGAATTTAGGTGATAAGGTGAGCTGGGGAGATGGTTCAGTGGAATAAGCATTTCCCTGGTAAGCTCAAGGGCCTGAGTTCAATTCCTGGTTCCGCAAAAAAAAAAAAAAAAAAAAAGAAGTAGGTGATAAGGAAATAGAGTTATATGTAAAGGGACAGTGTAAGTCTTGATTGTGTAGTGAATCTAGGACTTTTTTTGAAAATTGTAAAGTTCAATTAGAAAATTCCTTAATTACAGCTCTGTGACAACTGGGAAATCAGGCTGTCTCTCTGTGTGCCACAGTGACTACAGGCAAGCAGTGTTTTCTTTTTATGTAAAAATCTCAAATAGTAAAGCTTCTGGGAATCTGGGGTGTTGAGAAAGACTCACAGGTGCTGGCTGCACACAAAGACACATGGACACTCAATGCAGGCAAAGCAAGGGCTCGAGCAAAAAACCCTGTACCTTACCTTTGGTCTTTATTTTTATATATCTTGAGTCTCAGCCTTTGTATTACTTTAGGTGAACATAACAAGATCCTATCATATGTGTCCAAGATTAATATTTAGGCTATACCTGAAAACTGCTAGGCTCCTGGGAGCAAGGACACAAAACCAGGGCTGTCCTTGAGTTCCAAGTGTTCTTGGTTACTCCAGCAGCAGCTGTTGCTGCCCTGTTCTATTTTTCTTCCTCCCACACACCCTGAAGGTTATTTAGGACAGCTCTATATTAACCCTTTCTTATCCCAACACTGGGGTATGCAGAAACTGAAGTTTCTCAATGAACAAGAATTCAACAGTCAAAGAAAGGAGGGTCACTGTGACACTTCTTAGGTGCAGTGTCCTTGGGAGACATATTTTCTTGGGCAGATGGCTTATCTGTGTCTGCTGTAGCCTGACTAAAAGCAGGATAGATTATCACTTCCTCAGAAAGCAAGGTAAGTTTTGCTTTCTCACATCTGACTCATTAATCTGCCCTTCCCTTCATCTCACACTGGGTGGCTTCAGTATTCACAGAGCACTTCCTGCTGGAATAAAGACCTTGGAGTCACTGTTTTTCTTCACTGCTGCCCTGGAAACCTGTCCACCAGTGAGGCCTATGCATTTTGTCCTGGAAATGTGTCTTATTCAGCAGCTTGTCTTCATCTCCATTGCGATATTTTGCCTAAATCCCAGAGCTTGCATCAAGTAGCATCTCCCAACCCAGTCACCAGCCTGAGCAGTTTTTGACTGTCCAGTGTGACCATGCCATTCCCCTGGCTTCAGTAGCTGTTCCTTGTTCTTAGCTATGGTAGAGGCCAGCTAACCTTTGTGTACACCACCAAAGCCACTCCCACCTCAGTACCTAAGCAAGACTTACTATGGCCTCAAAGGCGGCAGTCACTGGACACAGCCTATCTGCCATAGTACCTGGACACAAGCTATCCTCCTGAGAGATGGTGTACCTGCCTGTGCTTTTTCCAAAAATATGGTTCTATTCCCATTTTACTGTGTGAGTTGGTGGAAGGGCAAGACCCCTGTTTCTGCCTGCTGTTCTGTCCTCTTCTTTTTTTTTTTTTTGGTGGAACCGGGGATTGAACTCAGACCCTTGCACTTGCCAGGGAAGCCCTTATTCCACTGAGCCATCTCCCTGGCCCCTGTCCTCTTCTTGTCCACATATTTGACCTGAAAGAGTAGCCTTTTTTCTGCATGTTTCTCTCTTCTGGGTTGCAGTTTTGAGGTGCACATGCTACTAGAAACCTGTCCTATTAGTTATTTTTTCTTGTTGAGACAAATACCTAATACTCTTAAGTTAAAGGAGGAAAGGTTTATTTTGGCTCATAGTTTATAGAGGTTTTATTTAGTTGATAGCTGGTTGGCTCCAAGGCAAGGTGCCGTGGTCGAGGGGCAGTGCAGAAGAGAGACAGTTCATGTTGGACACAAGGCAAGAAGGCAGCAAAGCATTGAGTTAGCAAGGAGTTAGCAAGGATGCAGCAGGCTTGCCTCTCCCCTTTATCCCTGCCAAGCTATCTGCCCTTTGGATGGCGCCAGCCATACCTAAAGTGTGTCTTCCCATTATCCACACCCAGATCTGTGCCAAGCCAATCAGTGGACTAATTTAGCAATCACACACCTTAATCCCAACATTACAAACTCTAGATCCAGCCCCACCAAATGAGTATGTGAGGCTTTGGGAGGACATCTAGATACAAGCCATGATACACATGTTGAAAAAAGGAAAGGAAAGCAGTGGCCTGGGACATTTAGGAGTACATGTGGGGTCTGCTTCTGTTTGCTTTTTCTCATGGTAGATCTGGTTAAATTTTTGTTAACAGTTTTTCTCCCCACATACAAACTACTGGAAGGCTCTGCATAATGATATTTCTGTCCTGTTCTACAAGGAATTTTTTTTTAAGAGTTGGTGTCCTTAACCTTATCATGAGCTGAACTGATTCATGGTTGGCTTTGTTCAATTCCAGCTGGCATGTTCTGATTCATGATGTGTTTGTCTCTGTCTCTGCCTGTCTGTCTCTGTCTCTATCTCTGTCTCTGTCTCTCTCTTTCTGTCTCTCTCTCCCTCCCTCACTCCATCTCCCCATGACAGAGCATTGGTGTGTAGTTCAGCCTGGCTTTCTATTTGTAGTACAATCTGACCTCAAATTCACAGTGATCCTTCTGCCTCAGTCTCTCAAGTGCAAGTGCTGGGATTTCAGGTGTGTACCACAACTCCTGGCTGACATCTCTATTCTTGGGAAATATTCACTGAACTATTTAGAAGCAAAGGACCATGGTACATAGTTAATCCTCAAGTAGTTGGGAGAAGTGAGAGAGAGCTCTCTAAATGGTGAGTGAATGTAGAAAAGTACTAGATCATGCTGGAGAAAAAGAATAAGAGTGTTCTTTGTATTTTATTCATGCGACATGTGAATCTGAAATTATTTCCTCTAAACATTTAAAATACTGTAAAATGGAAATACTGTTCAAACATTTGTCAAACCATAACCGTTCTTAAGGTACTCTCTTGGGTTCATAGCCATGGGATTTGGAAATTATTGTGCTGTGTGATTTTTAGTGTTCATGTGGCTGGTAATCCCAGCACTTGGAAGGCTGAGAGAGGATGAGTGCAAGGCCAACGTGAACTAATAGTGAGACCCTGTCTTAAAAATGTGTTAAAAACCTAATTTGATGTTAAAGAGGAGGAAGGGAGATTCTTGGCTCTGCTCCAGGAAAAACTATTTCTAGACCATAGAGATATAGGACAGAGAAAGGTTATTAGGAGTGGGTGAGAAGAATAAGCTCCAGGAGGAGCCCAGATGAGTGAGCATCAGTCCATGTCCTCGCCAGGTCACAGGAAGGGTGTGCAGGAAAGGGAGACTTACAGATGTGTGGGCAGGTGGAGAGGGAAGTGCCCAGGACCAGACAAATAGAGCACTTCCCAGTCCGGAAGGAACAGGGGTGAGGCATGCAGTGTAGGGAAGGTGCTGGCAGCCCACTGCTCACCAAAAAGGAGGATGTGGCAAGGAGGTCAGCCTCCCAGCCTGTCTTCCCCTGTGTCATATATATATGTCAGGATTTGCAAGGAGAACAATGCTAGGACACAGATTATTATTTTATAACAGCCACCGAAAGAATCAAAAATGAATGCAGGAAACCTGTGTACATACTTAAGGCCAAAGAACCTAGCTGAGAGTCTGAATCCCACAACAGTGTCCTGGATGAGTCTAGATAAAGACCTAGGGCCATGACAGTGCCACCCCGTACTCCCCCACTCCAGTCCACTTGGAGGCCTAGAGCCTGTATCAATGCCTCATGCAGGCCTTTTTTATGGATCTGTGTTGGGAAGGCCCAAAGGCAGTTGTAGAAGCTAAAAAGTCTGTGCTAGTAGGATGAAGGTTCTGTCCTGGCGTGAAGTTCTGCACTGTAGTCAGGAAGCAAGTAAAAACTGGAGCTCCCCCTTGAAAGGTACCACAGCCATCCTCAGCAATAGTGAAGTCCCAAGCTCCTCCAACAAGGAGAACAACCAAGTCTATATCAGGAAAGCCAGTGTGACAGGCCTGTCCAGGAGACTGTTCAGTGTACCATCTTCCCCTTCAGAGCCAGGAGAAAGAGGACGAGAGCTCCCCCAATGTGAACTGTAGCCATCTCAGAAACAGTGAGGTCCCAGGTATCTCCGAGGATGAGAATAGCCAAATTCATCAGGAAAACCAGCATGACAAGGTACTCCAGGGGGAAAAAAAGCTTCAACAGCTCCTAACATATTCTAAACTTCTTCCACTCCTATTCTGCCTCTTACACTGCTAGCAGCAATTCTCAGGTGAGTTTCCCACACCCACCACCACATTGGTTTAGTTCAGCTGGGTGTTATAAGCTGACCACCACCACATCTGTCCTTTCATTTCTCACAGGGCCTCCCACAGCCCACCTCCAGAAGGAAGCCAGGGAACAAGGAGCCCATGTGTGGTAGACATGGACACTTGCCTCTGGGGCATAATGCAGGTGCAGAGCACACTTTCAGGGCCCATGCAGGCTTCCCAGAGTCCAGGACGAAAGTAGGAAGGGGGAAGTGGAAAGGGGCCTATGGATAGGTGAAAAGTCATCAAGATAGAAGGATTAGGGATGTGTGATGCTCGAGTATCACTCCTGTCCCTGCACCATTCACATCACCTCAGTGTATCTGCAGATACCAACCATGTTTCTGTGACTCTACTTTGGGAAAGACTTTGGGAAAGATTTCAGCAAATTTCATTTGAGTTCACAAGATCAAGTTTAGGAGTTGTTGTTGTATTGTGACATTTATTTTAAAGTTAATCATTCAAGGGCCGGCGGTATAGCTCAGCAGACTAAGCCCTTGCTTAGGTAAGCACAGGGACCAGGGTTTGATCCATGGTTCTGCATGCCATGCCGGCCCTAACTTTCAGTGTGCTGAACTGGAGATGGAGTGTGGCATGGTGGTGTGCGCCTACAATCCCAGCACTAGGGAGGCAAAAATCAGGAGGATCACTATGAGTGTGGGCTGTGTAGTGAGACCCTGAACAACAACAACAACAACAAAAAACCCTAAAGTTAGTCATTCAGTCACGCAAGTGTTTATTATGTGCCTGGTACTTGTCAGATAGCACTTGTGACATGATGTGAAATATAAAAAGGGTGTGATTTGATCCAGTCTCTTGGCTGTTCCTAGGCCTCATCATTCACATATGAAAAGTGAGGAAAAGAAAAAAGAAAAAAGTGAAGGTCAGGGATATAGCTCGGCAGCATAGCACCTGCTTGGCAAACAGAAGACCCTGAGATTAATTCCTGGTGCCAAAACAAAAAAGGAGCGATGCCAGCTAGTACTACATTCACCAGCAGTGCCATTGTGGGACAGGTTCTTATTAGTCATGCATTTTCCTCATTTTATAGAAGATGATTCCATTGGCCTTCATATTAGAGCAAGAAATGTGGCTTTGGATGCAGATTTTTGTCAGAAAAAAAGAAAACCTGTGTTTATGCTCTGCTTCTAACTGGTTTGTTTAAAAATTTTTGACAGTTAACTAAAGCGTTTAGTTTAGAATGGGCACTAGCATTTCAAATGCATTTAACCCTTGCCTGTCTTTTTTTTTTTTTTTTTCTTTTTTCAATATATTTGGTACAGGGTTGGATTTGTAGTGATCCTCCTGTTTTCAGCCTCCTCAGTGCTGGGATTACAGATGTGTGCCACCATGCCTGGACTCATTTGCCAGCTTAGTGTGCCCTGGGGATAGGGCTGGCAGGGCACATGGAACCAAGGATCAAACCCTTGATCCCTGTGCTTACCAAAGCAGGTGCTTAGTCCCCTGAACTTTCTCCCTGGCCCTGGGATTATTTTTTTAAAAGATGAATTATTAGGAATATTTTGATTTTCAGTATAATTTGAAACCTGTAAAGAATGCCCCGCAGTGATCATTAGAGCTTATCAAGTGGAAGATCTGCTCAAATACAAAAGTACTTCCATGATAACATAGAACATCTTTGGAATTATATGTGGCGACCTTGAAGGGTACAGAATTATCCTGGAGATGGGCACTGTGTTTTGGGAAGCTATCTGATTAGGAATTTGTTTCAGCCAAATGGGATTCACAAGTCACATAGGGCAGATGGTCCTTCAGCCTGTTGACTTTCCCCAAAAAAGGTGTATTAAGACCTACTGCTTGCTTCTTCAGAATGGGACCTCTGTTGAAAAAATGGGTCTACACAGTAGACATAGGGTCTGTAGTGAAGTTAAAATAAAGCCATCCTGATGGGCCTTACTCCAATGTGACATGTCCTTATAAAAGGAGAATTTGGGGCATAGATGGATGTGAGGATGCATAAAGTGTAGGTAGAGACTGGAAAGGTGCTGCCACAAATCAAAGGATATCTAGGGCTCTCAGAAGGTGCACAAGGAGGTGTGTGGCCTGGCCAACACTTCAGTTTTGGATTTGTAGCCACCAGACTGATGAGTCAAGACAATTTTGTTGCGCTAGGCCACCCAATCTGTGGTTGTTATCGCAGTCCTAAATCACTGCTTAAATCTCAGCTCAAGTAAAGATGGAGTCTACCATTAGCATGCTCTAATGAATTCTTTTATGAACCTGTTAGAGGGTTATAAGAGGGTAAAAGTTCATGGCTGTGGTTTTATAAATATAAAAAGCCTTTGGTTTTATTTTATGACTCTGCTACTTTGATCAAAAACATTTTAATATTAAGACAGTTGATGATTTATTAAGAATGTGCAAGTAATAAAGGGTAGGAAAAATTGATTCCTTCTCCACTTTACACAAATTAAGATTTTACCTTCATTTTGCGTGCTAAGAAGTAGTAGTTGAAGCAAGACTTGGCTAGGTAGCAGTCCTGGTAAGAGGATTTCACCATATGTATCGTTCACTGCCTGTAGTAGTATTGTCTCGGGTTTACATTATTTTTGTTTTTGTTTTGTTTTGTTTCTTTTGTTTGTTTGTTCTGGTTTTATAAGAAACTGCAAAAACAACACATTCTTATCACAGGATAAGAGGACCTATAGAAAACTAAAGTAAAGGTCTGTGTTTTTCTGTTTTTAAAGATGAGGAGGAAATGAAGTTCATTAATGTGATAAATATCTAGGTAGTGCTGACTGTGTTTCATGCATTTTTTTAGCACTTGAGATACAGCATAGAACAAAACCAGGGAAAATCTCTGTCCTTCTGGAAGGTGGCAACCAGTGAACCAGACTGACACTGTAAGGAGGCAGTAACAGTGCTCTTTTATGGCCACGAGGTGGTAGTCTTACACAGTGGAAAGGCACCTGTCGCCACCCTCAGGGTCTGTGGATGAGTGTGGCCTCTCATTTTAGACCTGGAGTTCCATGGCTTTGTTTGCTGATGAATTCTTCACTTTGACCCTGTTACTTTGGTATATTAACTCACAATAAAGTCCTGCACAACTACACAGAACAAGAGGGCATGAAACTGACATAGTGCAAGTGTCTTTGGGTAGTCAAAATTCTTATAGTACATGCTAAGGGTTGTGGAAATATAATTTTCTTTCCTTACCATGTTCAAATAATATATAGTTTGATAAAAGAAACAAATTTTAAGAGTTAATTATAAAAAAAAGTTAACTGTAAAGAAAATTTTAAACCATGGATATTTATTTCTGTAGCCTTATCTGTCTATGTTTGTACTAGAGATTGAACTCAGGGCCTTTGCACTGAGCTGCATCCCCAACCCTTTTAAAATTTTAATTTTTGTATTTTGAGAATCCTGGGTCTCACTAGGTCACTAGTGGCCAGGTTGGGCTTGAATTTTCACTCCCCTGCCTCGGGCTTCCAGAGTATTGGGATCTTTGATGTGTATGTGTACCACACTTGGGCAAACTGCTGATAGTTTTATTTTAGCTCTTTTTTCATTTTGTTTCTTTTTGTCTGTGACTGTGTATGGCACAAATTTCTTATTTAGTTATGTGTGTGAATACTATGTTTTCATTTAATACTTTTACCAATGTACAGTAGTTTTAAATAGTTTTTACACTTGGTCTTAGCCAAAAGGCCAAGAAGCAATTTTAAATAGTTTTTAAGGGCTGGGGAGATGGCTCAGTAGAATAAGCATTTCCGGGCAAGTGCAAGGGTCTGAGTTCAATCCCTGGTTCCAAAAAAAAATAAAAAACAGTTTTTAAAACATAGTGCTCCACTGATCTTTTTTAGATAGCCAGGATTAGTGGGAGAAAATAATTCCAGTAAATAAAGAACAGGAATAAAATAGCAGGCCAGGGAGATGGCTCAGTGGAATAAGTGCTTCCCTGGCAAGCACAAGGGCCCAAGTTCAATCCCTGGTTCTGCCAAAAAAAAGGAATAAAATAGCCCAAAATGACTTCACCCTAGTTCCTAAGGAATGTATTTTAAGAGAAGTTTTTTCCAGGCAATTTCATAATTTCTAAGTGGTCTGGTTATTGACTTAGAGTCTGCTCTAAGACTCCTTTTGTTTCTGCTGTCAGCTTTGGGCATGTGTGTAGTTCATAGCTGACCTCACAGGCTGTGTATGGGGCTTCCTGCTGCCTTCTCAGATCCCTAGATTGTAAACTACCCCTCTCTTCTGGAGGCCCTTACCCTCATTGCAGCCCCACTGCCCCAGCCTCCTTCACAGCGCTATGGCTGAACTTGTTGGCTGGTGCTGGTTGAGGCTGTGTGTGCCTTTCATGTTGCTAGTGATGAGAGATGAAGCTGTCTTCAGTGGTTCTCAGACTGACAGCAGCTGCCTCACCTGAGAACTGTTAAGAATGTTAAGTTTTCAGGCCTACTGAATCCCAGACTGTGTGGATGGGACCTACATCCTGGATGTGCACTGAAGTTAGGAATCACTGTCCTGATGCATTGATACTCCAGTGAGAGAAGTCACACCTTTATCTTTTGGCACTTGTTCCCCTCAGATCTTGCTATCTATCTGTTGTTGTGTGGTATAAAATAGACGATTTCTTAGCTCTGAAGAGCAAATGCTGCATCACTGAACTATGTCCCCAGCCCTGTATTTGATTCTTTTGAACATTGGTATTCCATAGCATATTTAAAGTTGATAATACTTTGATGTGGCTGCCTTTGGGGATTTTGTTGGCCATTTGACTCATCCAGTCATGAATGTAGTGGAGAGGAAGTAGTATGCGTAGTTCCTCCCCCTCACCGTGATGCTCTCTCATCGTGGGCTCTGTGGCTGCCTCCTTGATGACTGTTATGCAGTTGTTCCATTGAGCCATCTGCCAGGCGGTGGGCCTTGCTTTGTGAATCAGCCCTGCTGGCAGTGTCTCCGCACCAGGCTGCCTTCTGTTTCTCACAGAACAGATACAAGTCTGTGCCATGAGACAGTCAGGCTCCTCAGCTCTGCTTTCAGCCCTTTAAATAACACATTCTTGAAGTCTTGAGTACATGTTTGGCAGTAAAGGGAGGCCATCATAGCACAAAGCAAAGCAACAAAAGAAATTCTTTCTGCTGTGGACTAAAAACTGATAAGAACAAAAGAAAAAGAGTTTAAGAATATTGGCTGTTCGGGGACAGTTAGTAGTCAGAAACATGAATATTCTGACCTAAGAAATCAGTGTAGGCCTTGCTAAGGGAAGATAGGGTAAGTAGATGCTTAGGAGAGATTTGTGGTTTATGTCTTCTTGAGAATTGTGTTTCTCTTGTAGACCTGGAAATGAAAGAGCAAGAATTGGAGCAGCTAAAACTGGACTGTGAGCATTTCAAAGCCCGCCTGGAAACTTTGCAGGCTGACAGTGGAAGGGAGAAGAAGGTAGGGTGACCAATACCAGGTTCTTCTGGTGTGCCCAGAAAGCCATGTTGGTTTGCCACCCTTTACCCACTGTGAGCAGTGGATCTTATACTTTATCCCTAATCCTTAGGAAGTGTTTTGAATGTGTGTATTCTGCATGAGTTGCAAGATGAGTGAGCATTTGGATTTTATAACCATTTAGCGTATAGATCATTTAGTACATTTTAATTTTCATATTTAAAAGAATACACTGCAAAACAATAAGAATCTAGGGAAAAATATTGTGTAAATAAAGATTTATATTGGAGCTTGATACATTAAATCAGAAGTATGTATAATTTGGTATTACTGACATTTTAGAAATAACGTGTTTTATTTCAGTATTAGGAGAAGACATAGTAATTTGTTGAAATGTTTTATATATGGGTGACAAATGATTTCCTCTTTGTTTCCATAAAATTGCACCCCTATTTTGCCACTTATAAAATTTGGGACTCATGCCAGGCATTGTGGAACATACCTATAACTTTAGCAGCTGAGGCAAGAGGGTTGCAAGTTCAAAGCTGGGCTGGGCAACTTAGTGTCACCCCATCTCAGAATAAAAAAGAAAGGGGCTAAAGATATAGCTCAGTGTAATGGCCATGTGTTCGATCCCCAGTACCAAAAAGGGATCGGGGGACTTGTATATATTTCTATCATTAAACGATAAAATGGCAGTAATAATTGACAGCCACTAGTATATATATGCTGGCAGGTGGCAGTGGCTGTCATTCCCTCTCACCCCCAGGTGTCTCAGTGAGTATCCCTGGAGGAGGGCTGAGTGGCCAGTCCAGGGCCTACTGCCTGGTACTGACCTGCTTCATCTTTTCCTCCTTACATAAGAGTAGTTCTAACTTTCTGTGTCTGCTAGGTCTCTGGCCCTCTGTGCATACTAAGTCCTGAGCAAGCAGATCAGCATAGGAGGGGGCTGTGCTCTTTGGCCTGAGTTAGGTTGAGAACCCCCTCCTTCAAGTTGAAACTTAGTTTTGCCATATTCTGTCAAGATCACAGTAAGCTAAAATGGACATCAGGAAGTTTTGGGCTAAATGTTTCATACTCTGAAAGAATTACACCATCAGGCCAGAAGAAATTTGAAAATTGTGACAAATATGATCCATTGATCCTGTCCTTTCTTAAGTTGCTAAGATATTTTTAAGATTGAAGGTTGTATTGAGCAGAATCTTAGATTTCCTTTAAAAAAAAAAAAAACAATAGGCAAAGGGAAAAATAGATGTTTTACTGGCATTGTAGGTATAATGCTTAAAAATAAGCCATGCCAGTAAATGCCAGTATTGAAGGATGAAATGACTGAGCTAGTATAGTTTCAACTCTCTGGTGTATTATTGCCCTGATATTTAGATTTCAGTTGAAGTATGAGTCTGTCTTAGCCTATACTCTCTTTTATTTCCAGTCAGGTTTCCTGTTGAATAGTCTTGGTTGTTCAGGGACAACCCCTGCAGTCTTTTTTCTTTTCTTTTTTTAATGTATTTAGTACAGGGTCTATAGGGTCTCACTGCGCAAATCAGATTCACAGAGAGTCCTTTTTGCACCTTCCCAAGCACTGAGATTACAGGCGCATACCACCATGCCCAGTCTCAATCCCCATCTCAGTGTGCGCCAGAGGTGGGACTGGCACAGCACTCTGGAGATCAAAGCCCTGTCCCTGTTTCTGCTTTAATCTGCTGAGCTATCTGGCCAGCCCTCTGTGAAATTGAAGAAGTTTCCCTCTATTCCTAGTTTGTTGAGATTTTCTTTTTTTAGTAATTTTTGCATCACTGAGACACAATACTGATACCCACAACTTAAAGGAGGAAAGGTTAAGAAACTCAAAGAAAAAAGGTTATTTTTGTTTGTTTGTTTGTTTGTTTGTTTTGAGGAACCGGGGATTGAACTCAGGCCCTTGCACTTGCCAGGCAAGTGCTTATTTTACTGAACCATCTCCCAGGCCCAAGAAAAAAGGTTAGAAAGGTAGAAATGGCATGGTAAGAAGGGCCTAAGTGGCAGAAAACTACTCACATCATGGAGAGATAAAGAAGGAGCCAAGAAGCCGGGCATGGTGGCGCATGCCTGTAATCCCAGCACTCGGGAGGCTGAGGCAGGAGGATTGTTGTGAGTTCGAGACCAGCCTGAGCTACAAAGTGAGCTTAAGGCCAGCCTGACCTGCATAGTGAGACCCTGTCTCAAAAAGACAAAAAAAAAAAAGAAGGAGCCAAGGGGGCGGATGCACCCTTCTAGAGAAACAATGTATCCTTCTAGTAAACCCCTCCCCAGAGAACTGCCTTTAATTAAGTCCCACCTCATAACAACACATTAGCTGAGTTCATGTGTGAATTGATCCATTAATGAGAACCGTGGCCCAAGATCCAGTCAGCATGCAAAAGCTGACTAAAACACTTTGGGAAAAAGGCTTGGGGAAAACATTCTAGATATAAACCATAATACTCTGCCCCTGGCCCCCAAAAGACTCCTGCATCTCTATATAAAATACATTTAATCTCTAGTATTTAACAGTTTTAGCAATATGTAACAGCATTACTAAAAAGTTCAGGTCCAAAATATTCTCTTAAGACTCTAGGCAAACTCTTAGCCATGACCTTTATAATATCAGAAAGTTAAACACTATCAAACATTATCAATATATAATGTCACAGAGTAAACATTTCCATTCCAAGAGGAAGAAATGGTATAGAAAAGAATGGGACCAAAGCAGGCAGACATTAAATTCAAGACAAGTTTTGGCAAGATATGTACTCCAAATAACTTGGGCAGCCCTATGGGTATAGTTAGAGCTACAGCATTGATAGTTGTAGCTCTAATGGCCTCTCTCTTAGGGTGGTTTTGCTTACTTCCTGCTGCTTTCTTAAGAAGATATTCTACATTCCTGGCATCTTTAACTTCTTGGGGATCTCCACTGCACTTTTGGCTTCAGTGTAGAACTTCATACATCTTTTTCTCAGAGCCATACTGCCTGGTCTCCCAAGCCTTCTTCTGAAATATGTTTAGAATCCTTATTTTTCCTGTCTATTAACTTAGCATCTTGTGAATGAAATCAATGTCTTCCACCAGCTCAAGCAGTAGTAGCTCAGTCTCCTTGAATCATGTCTGTAGGGGTCTCTAACTGCCTCACTGGCTGAGCACTGTGAAATGGTCATAAGGAACCAATTTCCTAGGCAGCCTTTGTGGAGCAGGGTGCCCTGATGCTCTCTTCTTAAAGCAAAGACTTTTACTCATACACTTAGGCCTACAAAATATGAAATCTTGATGATTCATGAGGTGCCCTCACATCAACTTTCCTATTGTCTCCATGTAAAGTTCTTGACTTCTTCTAATGTTAATCTTTCAACAACCAGAAGGGGATGGGGACATAAAAAGAATTAAGATGTGTTATATAAACTTTTTAAATAAGATTTTTGCTCCTGATTCTCAATAGATCTTGCTAAAGGCAGCAAGCACTTCCCATGCTACAGCCTGATACCAAACTGCCATGAAATTTCCTCTAACAGATTAGTTTGCTGCCCTTAATTTTAGTCTGTATTAAACATAGACAGATTCTTTTTTATTAACAGAGCTAACATACATGGTCTTTAGTTCAGCTGCCAATTAAGTTCTTGCTCCCTGATCCTGATCTTTATTGAGCCTTGTATTTACTGTCTGCATTCTAATCTTTGGAACTCAGATGAGAATCTCCCAGCAAGCTCAGCTGACAACATTCTAGAGCTTCTTCCTGTCCGGTGTCTCCAAGACTTTCCAGATTCCTCCCACAAATCAGTTCCAGAGTCTTCTGAACCATATGATCAAATAGTCACAACAACAACCTCAGTCCTGGTACCAAAATATGTATTAGTTAGGTTCTGTAGAGGAAGAGATTTAATAAAAAATACAGGTATGATTATACAAGGAATTTATTAGGTAGCTTATAGGATCTGAGGCAAAAGTCTCAGTGCCTATTGGATCAGAGATGGCAGAATCCATAATGGTTGTTTCTCACTAAAGAGCTGGAGGATCCAGTAGTGGTCAAGGGATGATGGCCTAGAAGCTCACTGCAGTCTCTAGTGTGATTCGGTAAACTTAGGTTGTTAACCCTCCAGAAGAGAAGCTTATTATTACCCTACAGCACATACAGTTGGGTTTAACTTCACTATCTGTCTGAATATCAAACATCTTAGGCGTAACATGGAACAGGTATTTTCCATCAAGTATTGATATGTTAAACATTAAGTTCCTATAGAATATGGAGAGAAACATTTAAAAAATGAAAAATATTTAAAGAATATGAATAAACAATTATATATTTTTACACAGAAATTTAGAAATGTAACCATAAACAGCACTGTAGAAGGACAGTCCTATGACATTTGTTTCTTTTTCTTGTGTCTTTTTTTCATTTATTACCTATTTAAAGAAAAAAAAAAAAACAGAAACAAAAAACTTTTGCTTGAGAGATAGTATGGTAATAATTGGTATATCATGCCAAGAAGTACATATTTAGAAGACCAGAACGACAGGCATTCCAAGCGTGACCCTTCTATTACACATTGCTATCTTCAGTGCAGTTGCTTGGTTCACAGATATCAGCATGTATAATTAGGGTGAGAGGATTCAGATCTTTAGAGTTATCTAATAATGTAGTCACTCTCTTAAGCACTAGCTTTCATTTGCAACTGTTTTCTACAATTCTGCATTCATCTCCTTAATCAATATCTCTGTGAAAGAGGAGATGTAATAGAAATATTTAAAGGTCAAATATGTTTTTCTGATTTTATTTTGTTGTGAATTTAGGAGAAACTGGCTCTTCGACAGCAACTGAATGAAGCAAAGCAGCAGCTCTTGCAGCAGGCAGAATATTGTACAGAAATGGGAGCAGCTGCCTGCACCCTGCTGTGGGGCGTCTCCAGCAGCGAAGAAGTCGTCAAAGCCATGTTGGGAGGAGTAAGCATGCTCAGTAGTTCTCTGTTTACTATTGATGTAGTTTGAAGAGGCTGTATGTCTGCTGAGGATTTGGAGATTGAGTTCATGTCCTCTATCCATTTGTACTAGTTTATTCATCAGACCATCAGCAGATACCAGCTGTGTGCAGTGCTCTGTGACCTGCTGCTGGAGATGTGTAAAATGAATTAAGTAGGTCTTTGATCTTTCAGCATCCATGGGTATTTGCAGATCTTTTACCACTTCAGCATTGTTAAACTTGAGGATGTAAAGAGTGTAACATGTTTTCAGGTACTTTTCTATATTTTATTTAATGGGTAATTTAATACAGTATTTAGCATTTTTAATGCTGTATGCTCTTTAAAGTTTGTATGTATATGTGTATTTATATATTGGGTAACTTTCCAGAAGGGAAGGGATTTGAAATGGGCCTTGATGAATAGAACAAAAGCAGAATTTTGGAGGATTAACCTGACAGGAGGATTAGAATAAGGTAGGGGCATAGTCATTGGGACTAGACAGGAAATATGGCTTGGCTCTCTAGAGGGGAGATGGAAAAGATGAACACATGACAGCCATAGAGCTAAGGCAGATACAATGATAGGGTGGAGCTGACTGCACTGAGGCAAGACCCTGGGGAAACTGTGGCTGTGAAAGGAAGTGGGGAGGCAAATGTTGATAAGAAGCAAATGACCACTTTCTTATCATTTAGACAAATAGTTGTATTTGACTTTAGGTGGTAGGTCTAGGTGTATTTTAGAAGACTCTGAGTTTTATTGAGGTATGATTTCCATACTGTATAATTCACCTACTATAAATGTACAATTCAGTGGCTTTTAGCAAATTTCTAGGATTCTGAAACCATCACTGCAGTCATCTTAGAATATTTCTGTTACCAGGAAGTACCCTTCTGCCTTTTTAAGGGTGAGCACTGACTGAGCTTTTCTTTTCCTAATTTTTTCTTTTTTACTTAACTAAAACACACTTTGGTTTTAAAGTTCTTCTCAGAACCTTAGCACCTCCAAGTAAGTTACAGACATTCTGCAGATGTGGAGTTTTTGCTAAATAATAAGGATTTGAACTGTGAGAGGAGCTTATTTACTGTGTCTTTTACATATTGTGGTTTCAGTTAAGATTGTCTTGAAAAATAGATCTGCTAAAGGTTTGAATATTCTGAAACACATAAGCTATTTTTTTCTAGTATATTTATATTTTTGTGTTCGTGTATCCTAGTTTAATTATATCATTGTGTAAATCTGTCCTACTTCATTTTATGTAGATAGATATAAACATATTAATCCTGGGGAAGTTTCTCTTATTTCTATGTGCCCCATGCTATTTTCTCTAATCTTTTAAAGGGGACTTTTATGGAGAAATAGATTTTTAAGTATTCCTTCAATAATTTTAACCGGAATCTTTCTTCTATATCCTACACTTCTAAAATACTTTTTACCCTTTATCTGCAAAAATTTATGATACTTCCATTTCCAAACTTTAGGATAAAGCTTCAAAGTTTTTCAGCATCACTGGCCAAACAATGGAGAGTTTTGTGAAGTCTCTAGATGGGGATGTCAAGGAGCTTAATTCTGATGAGAACCAGTTTGTTTTTGCTTTGGCTGGAATTGTAACAAGTAAGTAATTCTTTTTTATTTTTTTCTTTCAAGTAAGTAATTCTTTTTTTAATTAATTAATTACTTTATTTATTTATTTTTTTTTGTGGAACTGGGGATTGAACTCAGGCCCTTACACTTGCTAGGGAAGTGCTTATTCTACTGAGCCATCTCCCCAGCCCTAAGTAAGTAATTCTTAAATGCGGTGACTCTGGCATGGAGCAGTGATGGCCATCAGTGTGTGTGAATATCTCTTAGGGAAATAACTCTTAGGGAGAATCTGACTCCAGAGATCTTGGATAGGTACCAGGTGTGTGTATTTTAGAAAATCACCCAAAGGGATTCTAATACATATCGGTTATTAAAAATTACTGATCTAAAGAAAGTATAAGTTAGTTTACTTGTTCTATTTGGCTATGAACATGAATAGAAGTAAAAAAAAAAACAGCAAAACTAAATTAGCTGCTTGTTACTTATAATCATTGTCATGTTACTAATGGCTAAAGAAAAGCCTTATACACTTGATTTTAGCCAAAAGGCCAAGGAGCGATTAGAAAAGCCTTAAGCTAAGCTTCAACTGAGCTTTTGTTTTAAAGAATTCCAAAATTTTAAATTTTCTTTTCAGTAATTCTCTTCTGACAGTTTAAAAACTAAACTTTTCCTTGAATATTGAGATAAGATACCATAGCAAAACTGTTGGAAGGGATTTAGTGATCTCCTAGGGTGGTGAGAGGTGGTCTATAGTGATGTCACCAGTTCACATGGGCCGTTGCTTCACTGAAAATGGAAATTAAAATGGAGGCTTTCAGCATGAATTCACAGGCAGGAGCTTAAATTGGAAAGTAAGGGAAAATAAAGAGGAGTGCAGCTCTAACAAAGGTCAACCTAGTCACTTAACAAAGTCAGAGGAAGTAGGAAAAGGTTCCAGTTTAAGAACTCAAGGGGGGCACAGGTCTGAAGAGGAAGGTCAGACTGACTCTATGACAGAGGAGTAGATAGCAGTTTTATAGGGGCTATGAGGTTGGTTGATTTCTGTCTCAAGGTCAGCTTTGTAGCTGCAGAGGAGTGCTGACAGCATGATGGTCCCTTGCTTGGAGCAGTTCAGGTGTGAGAGAGTTCTGGGGTCCAACTTGACCCCAGACTAAGGGCCCTGCAGACAGCAGGCTGTCCTGTATGTTCCTGCAGATAATCTCTTGGTGTCTGTGGTCTTTAAGAGGGATGAGATAACTAGGGAAATTAAAGGCTAATCAACATGGTTCTGCCAAATTTTCCTAAATGATTAATGTACTGTATTCAAAGTGTTAAGGTGATAAATGAGTGTCAGATTTGGTTCTGTTTTTAGTTACTTATTGAGTATCTATAGGTCCAAGTATAAAGAGTCATGGGTTTTAGTTAACCAACAACAAAACTGCTTTTAAGTCCCTGTTCTCCTCAGAAGGAAACACAGATGGTGCTTTTAATAGAGAACAGGTTAAGGGCCCTGGGGTTTGTTCATTATCCTCTGTCACTGTGGTAGACTCTGTGTCACTGGTGAGCACCTGAAACTTTGCTCTGAGTCATGAAGTGGTTGAATGTATATCTGCAACTGTTACTTTCCCACAATGACCTTTCATCTCTGCTGTATCCCATGCTACTCATAGGGTAACTTTCTATTAGAGAGGGGAAAATTCTTCTTTTCTCACAGCATTATTCTTTTACTGAAATTCTAATAGGGCAGGTCCTGTGTAGACATTTAAAAAATAATCCTTTAAAAATTGATGATATATTTTATGGGCTGGTTGCTGAGATTACAGTGATCTCTGGCCATCCTGGTTTGGCCTGGCATCTGATTTTCCAGTGTGGGGCAGCCTTCTTTGCCTTTATCAGGGTATCCATGACTGTGAAGGCTTAAAGGCTTCTGTTTTAGTTTGAAGCTATAGGTTTTTTTTTTTTTTTTTTTTTTTTGTGCCCCACCCCTGTGGTGGTATTTAACCCCAGGGCCTCTCATGCCTATTAAGCAATATTCTTCCACTAGGCTATATCCTCAGCAACAACAACAACAACACCCCCCGCCGCTTTTCGGAGAAGGGTCTTGATAAATTATTAGAACTTGTGGTCCTCCTGCCTCAGCCTCGGGAATAGCTGGAATTACAGGCATGTACCACCATATCTGGCTGAAGGCTGTTTTTTAACTTGAAGACATTTGCAGTTTGGGGATGGTGATGATGGCAGTACTAAGGACAAAACCCAGTTTGTACCCAATCCATTTTAATTTTGAGACAAGATCTCACTAAACTAAATTGTCCAGGCTGAGCTCAAACTTGCAGTCCTCCTACCTCAGTCTCCCAGAGTCCTAGGATTACAGGTATGTACCACTGTGCCTAGAGGCATTTGCAGAGTTTTTGACTGGGTTTTCTTTCCTGCACCTGACCCAAAAAGTTATAATCTGTGTCATTTTTCTGAGTTGTGATTTTTTTTTCCCCAATACTGGAGGTTAAACCCAGGAACAAACATACTAGGCAGGCACTCTGCTATTGGGCTATATCCTTTTTATGTTTTTTTTATTTGGAGGTGAAATCTCTATACTCTATATTTTTCCCAGGCAAAAAGCTTGTGATCCTCTTGCCTCATCCTCTTGAGTAGCTAGGGTTACAGGTATGCACCACTGTATTCAGTAGAGTTCTGAATTTGAAATGCATGAATTGTGATGAGGCTGCAGTTGGTGGTGGAGCTTAGAGCCTAGCATCTAAGCTCAGTGTGGTGATGTTCACTGCCTGTGCTGGCTTATGTGGGATATGGGCTCCTGAGGAGTTGGAATGTGGGTAATTTATTTGTGTATTGGTGAATCTGATTGAGAATGTTTCACACACATGTAGTGGGTTTTCAAAGTGCTGATTCACAGAGACATCTCACATTCCATGACTGTTCTGGCAGGAACATGGCCTAGCAGTCAGGCAATGATGGCATAGCAATCATATAGGTCTTTTTCCCTCTGAAACAAGAGTTCTTTCAAATTTACATACAGTAAATTCACTCTTATAGTGAGTTTTCTCACCTTTTCACTTTTTTGCAGTTCTGTAAGTTTTGACAGATGTGTGTCACCATGTGACGCCACAGGGTGTAACTCACTTTTCCCTGGATGCCCACCTCCTTTCACCATCATCAGCCCCTGCGACTGCGGCCTGTGCAGTATTGGTAGTGTAGGTACATTTTTCTTTTTTTTTTTTTTTTAATTTTTAAAATTTTACTTACTTATTTTATTTGGTAAAGGGTCTCACTATGCAGCTCAGACTCTAGGGATCCTCCTGTCTCAGCCTTCCCAGTGCTGGGATTATAGGCGTGTGCCACCGTGCACAGTATGCTCTGGGTTCCAGGCTGGTGTGGCACTAGGGTTCGAACGTGGGTCCTTGTGCTTGTCAGACAGGCACTTAGACTGCTGAGCTATCTCCCTAGCCCTGTAGCTGCATTTTTTTCTAACTTGTGTGGCATCTCACACCTGCTCCAGGTGCGCATGTGCTTAGCTCACATCTCTATGTGAAGAATCCTGCCCCTCCCTAGTTGCCTCAGCTGTCTGTGTTCAAGAAAAGCTGTGGTTTTGTAAATTATCTACCCCTTACCCAGGGGAAGGAGTAGCTCTTTCTGGTTTACTGTACTGAATGAAGTCAAACTCATTATTCATCCATAGTGTGTTCTTTTTTTTTTTTTTTAAAGACAGGGTTTTGTTGTGTAGTTCAGGCTGATTTTGAACTTTTCTGTCTAGCCAGGCTGGCTTTAAACTCACAGTCCTCCTGCATCAGCATCCCAAGTGCTAGACAGAGTCAGTGTTCTTACTTATAGAATAGTGTAGCACAAAGGGTCTGGGTTTTAGATCCAGTTAGTCCACTTGTTCTTATCTGCATGTTAGAATGGAAATACCTGCTCTAATGACTTTATGTATTAATCAGGTTCTGTCTTTGTGACAAAAGACCTGACATACATAACTTAAACATCAAAAGAATTGTGTTTTATTGTTTGATTAGCTCAAGTCTTACATTTCTTGTTGCTGAGACAAAAGCTAAAAGTGAAAAGGTTTATCTAACTTATAGTTTGTAGAGGCTCAGTCTGTGATTGGATGGTTCCAAGGCAGGGTGGCACATGGCAGAGGGATAACAGGTTCATGGTGGCAGAAGACACCAAAAGCAAGAAGAGAGACAAATCCTTTTTCTATCTCTTTTATTGTTTGCAAACTCCCTGCCCTAGAGCTGGTGGAGCACCCACACCCTTAATCCCCATTATTGGACCATGAATCAATCACAAACTCTAAATTCAGCCACCTACAAAAGCCCACCCCCTGTAATCCCCTGAGGCTTTGGAGGTACATCCAGACACAAACCATATCTCAAAACAAGCATCACAGGGAAGGGTGTAGTAGAAGAAAGCTGCTCACCTCAGTGCCAACAGGGAGCAGAGAAGGTTGGAAAGAGCTAAAGTAGTGGGGAATGCAGGATGAAAATATACTCTTACAGGTTCTATCTCAGTGACCTCCCTCCAGCTAGGCCCACTTGCTAATACACCATTAACTAGAAAGCCATCTTTTGGTCTAATCACCTTCCAGAGTCCCATGTCTAAGCATGTAAAACTTCTGAGGGACATTTTTTTATCTAACTACCACAACTTCCTGATAGGTTCTGGCCTGAGTATGAATTGCTGAATTACTGTGGTGGTCATCTAACTTGGCTGAAGCCAAGGGACAGCAGCTTGTCCTTCCAGAGACCACCACCTCCTCCCCCCCCCCCCGAGTCACTTTTCTCTCATTTCTGGGGCAAAATACCCAACACCCAAAATTAAAGAAAGGTTTGTTTAGCTCAGTTAGTGGAGGTTTCAATCCATACACAGTTGACTCCAAGACAGAGTGGCAGTGGAACAGAGCAACCATTTATGGTGGATGCAAAGAGCAAAGGGAAATGCAGCAGGTCCCTCAGCTGGCTAGCCTCTTTCTCTCTCTTTATATTGCAATGCAGATTACCCACTTTAGGTCAGGGTGTAGCATTCACATCTGCAATCCCAGCATTGGATCAAGGATCACAAACTCCAGAAGCTGCCCCATGACTTCATGAGGGGTTAGGGGGACAACTAGACACAAACCATAACAACTCCCACCATCAGTCCTAGAAACAGTTTCCTTTCACCTTTCCTGTGCTGCAAGGGAGACCCCAATCAGCTCCTTGGGTGCCAATAAACCTGCCCCTCAAACTCCGCCCCTAGCAAAAGTCCATAATGTCTCAGCGTTCTGTGGTCTTCGGTCTGAGTATCCCCCATCTCCCTGCCATTGATCCTCTCCATGTCTTCACAGTCAGTAAAGGCCACTTTTATCTTTCCTGTCTCTACTGCACTTCCGAGGAATTAACACTTAACACATCATGAATATCCTACTGCACTGTGGAGGTAAGAATATGTGGCAAAGAGAGGTTATGTTTAGTATAAGATTGTGGTTGTTTTTGATAGGTTTGGGCTCTAGTGTGAATTGCTAAAATCATTGTGGTGGTCATTTAATATGGCTAATGCCCTTAAAACAAAGGCTTTTGCTCCCAGAACCATCTTCCACTTCTTCTCCAACTTAGCCCAGGACATAATTTACTTTCACCCTTTCCACCGCCTCAGGGAAGAGCCCCTATCAGCCTCTCAGGATAGCTAAACATCCCCTCCAAACTCCATCCTTGGCAAAAGGCCATAAAAGCCTCAGCCTCCTTTTTTCTAGTCCAGAGAAAAAAATTCCTCATCCTTCTCCACATTCTCTCTCATGTCCTCAAAGAAAATAAAGCCCCTTTCCCTTTTTCTTTCTGCCTGTTTCTCTGCTGCGCCATTCACCTGAAAACACCTATCAGTTTTCAGCAGGTTGGGTAAAAGGGCAGATGAAGAATATTGTATTGGTTTGTGCTTGCTGGAGGCAATAGGGAAAGTATATATAGTCAGGGAAAAGCTTTTCAAGTCAGAGGCAGGAGAGTCCACCATGATTGTATGCTGGAGAGCCAGGGGATCCTGTAGCTGCTCAGTCTAAGAGACTGAGATCCACAGAACAAAAGGGAACAAGGGTGCAGTGCAAATCCAAGATTGTAGGTGTGGGTGTGCCCTGAAGTTGGTGGCATGATTCTCTGTTGAAGGAACTGGAGCCTGATGTCCATAGATAGTGGCAAAAGTAAAAGAAATAACTGCTTGAGTAGATTGGACCTTATCAATGTAGGCCTGCTTTCTCTTTCTTCCCCTATCATTTCACCCAGTTGCTACAACTTATTGGGTGGTGCCACCCATAGTTGGTGTGAGAGGTTTCACATTTGCTGGACTGCATGCAAATCATCTCTGGAACTGTCCCCCCCCAAAACACACACCTAAAAATTTACTTTACTAATCTGCTAGGTGTTTCTTAATCTAGTCAAATGGATAGTCATCATAATGGTGATAAATGGGAAAGACAATAAACTTTTATTATAGTCCCATAAAGAGTCTTCTGGGCCAGGGAGATAGCTCAGTGGCTTTTGTGCCTGCCTGGCAAGCACAATGTCCTGAGTTCATTCCCCAGTACCAAAAAAAAAACTAACTTAGCTTATAAGTGGAAAGCTACCAAGAGCTGATCAGACTGTGGGATCCAGAAAAAAGAGAGACAAACTTCAGGATACAATAAGGGTAGGGAGGAGTTTACCTCTAGTGGACTGGCACATCTACCTCCCATTTGGCTTGATTTTATTGGCTAGCAAGAGGCACAGGGAAAGGGGTAGCACAGTGACTATAGAAGTTAGGTAGATAAAGATTAGATTAATGAGGAGTCAGGTTTCCTCTAAACCCAAATGCCTGTATTTTGACAGCTGTCCTCTGCAGATGCTATCTTGCTTCTGGACTGCTGGGTTATTAGCATTCCACCCATAGCCAGGGGACACAATGCCTTATATACCTCCCTGTTCCTGAAACAGACTGGGGGGGGGGGTGCTAAATCACATAGTCTGGCCCCCATGATATCTAACATAACCTGATCCTCACAGAAATCTAATTTTAAAAGTTTTTCTGGGGGCCAGGGAGATGGCTCAGTGGAATACTTCAATCCCTGGTTCTGAAAAAAAAAAAAAAAAAGTTTTTCTGCTCCTGCATGATTTGAAAATCATAATTCCACTTTTAGCATCTCTTAATTCTGTTTTTTGCATTCAAATAATATTTAGTAGGTATTGCATCATCAACATTACTCTATGATTGTTGATAATTTGTGGGCAAATTAGAACTGTCTAACTTTCTCTACCATGGACCTTGGTATTGCCAGTTGCCAGAAGAGCCCCTTTGTGTAGTTTTTAATCCTCCTGGCCACCCCCAACCCCAGGGGCACAGGTTGATACAGAGAAGCACAATGGTGTGCAGGGCAGAAGATAAAGTAGAAGTTCAGGCCCTGTGTGCTTCTGCTACTGACCAGCCCTGTTTTCTCACAAATAAGATGTTTGATTTCATATCTGAAAAGAATTTCAGGCACCAGGTAATCCCAACCATAGAATTATATGGTTCTACCCATGTTCACAGCAGCACAAATTGTGATAGTCCAGTCTTAGAAACAATGCAAATGGCCACCAACTGATGAATGTATAAAGATGTAGGTTTTTTTTTTTTTCGGAATCGGGGATTGAACTCAGGCCCTGTGCTTGCCAGGGAAGCGCTTATTCCATTGAGCCATTCTCCCTGGTCCTAAACAAGATGTAGTTTTTTATCCAATGGAGTACCACTTTTCCATAATGAAGAATATACTCAAGACATTTAAAGGAAAATGGATGTTGTTGTACATTCTATATGTATTTCTTCTTTTGCCTTCTTATACTAGGGAGACAGTACAATATTTGCACATGTGTGTCTTGTTTATTTCACTTACGAGTATATGTTCAAGTGGCAACCACTTCAATATAAATGCTTCAAGTTTAGCATTCTTTATAGCTGAGTAATACTCCATTATATAGAAATGTACAACAACAACTAAAAAGAATTGAGTCAGTTAGGGCAAAATGAATGGCATATGCTGCAGGATACTAAGCAGCTTTTCTTCTGGATGAACAACCTAAAGTCACAGATCAAAATTGGAGAGATAGAAGAGCCACAAGGCCTGCCAACATTTTGGCCCTAGCCTTTCAGGGTCAGTGAAGACTCAGGACATAGGTGAACCTGTACTGTAACATCATGAAACTCAGTTGGGCCCCAAATTTTGTGATCAAGGTGATTATGGAGCCACAGAGGAAAGAGATTGATGATCTATAGTGTGCCTGGGGATAGTCACATGGAGAGAAAACTTTCTCTCAGGCTCTCACAGAGAGCAAACTGGTCAAGCATTGGCCGTGACTCATCCACATGGATGACACAGACAAAGGATCTACAGAGTAAGGTACAGGATTACAAGATAAATCCTGAGAGGACTTCACTGACCTCATCAGAAACAAAAGCTACATCTTTTGGTATATAGTCTTGCTCTATCTCAGTCTTAACCATCCAGCAGAAAAGTATAAAAATGAGGTATATAATGTGGGGCCATAATAATAAGTTGAACTGTAAATGGCTACAGTCAACAACATCTTCAGATAACTCACTATTATTGTGGAATACTGGACTGTGTTGGATTGTGTCGCTGAGTTCAGGCATCTAAATTAGTTTAATGACAGTGGAGTGCCCATCTCTGACAGGTCTAGACAAAAGAAGGGGTATAGAAAGGAAGAATCATGATGTGTGTGTATAAACAATACAGTTAGGATAAATATGCCGTGCTTCTGCATAATTCTATGAGAAGCAAGATTTGCACTAATAGTGGTTGGATAAGATATTATGTTGGCTTCTAGTACTATGGACAACCACTAAGAAAATAACAAGGTATAAAGTATTATTGAATCTGTGATATAATTCAGGTATAAAAAAATAAGTAAACAGCTATACTCTCTTAATTCACTGATTAGAGACATCTGCTATAATAATGTCTGTAAGTATAATATCATGTATGCACTTTGTATGATACCAAAACATTACAAAAACAGTTTGCAATGTATTAATGTATCAAATCTGTCCTGTTAATTTGTCATGAAACTCTCATTGCTATTTGTTCTTCAATAAGATAAATTAAATAAATAAATAAAAAGAAGATTGATGTACCTTGAGTCCATACCTTTAAGTAAAATATATCAGGCTTGCTTTGTTTAAATACTGCATTGTTTCTCTGGTGTGAGAACTGAGAGTATAAATAAGGACCAAAATGTAATAAATAGCTATTGTGAAATAGGAAGAAAATATTCAAATGAGGAGGGGAACAAAAGAAGGGAGGGACAAAGGAAAGAACAGTAAAGTAAAAAAAGAAAAAGAAAAATGAGAATAAAGCTTCTCTAAATAGAGAGGTGAAGAGGGGATAAAAGGGTGGGGGAATGGGAAAAATAAGTTATAAGTTATATTATGTGCAGGTATAGATTCTTTATTATGAGTGTGATCATTATATCTAAAATGTACCAATAAAGTCTGATTTTTTTAAAAAAAGAATTGTATGGTTCTCTGTGTGTGTAGGAGAAGAGCCAGGTTTTAAGTTTGGACCGGTAGCTTTTCTGTTGTCAGATGGTCTGAACCTGCAATGAAGAGTTTGTGGATGATAACTAGGACTCTTTCTGCCTTCGGCTATTATAAATCATGTTGTGTGAGACACCTGTGTACAAGTTTCTGTGGGAGTCTGTGTTTCCAGCTCTGGGTATACACCTGGAAGTGGAGTAGCAGGATTCTATGGTAACTGCAGTTAACATTTTGAGGAACTGCCAGACTATTTTCCACGATGGCTACACCATCTTGCATACTGCTGGCTACTCTCCCTGTGTCTTTGAAACAGGCAGTCTTTTTTTCTAGGCATAGGGACATTTGTTGTTGGTGGTTGGTTCTTGGAACTTCCATTTGGTTCTTATGCCAGTCTGACTCCAGAGAGATCATCAGGGACTATTTGGGTTCTTGCCAGTGTCTTTGGCCCTCCTGCAAGTGAGATGGGTTTGTAGGAAGCTGACTTTCAGTTCCAGCACTGGTCAGTACCACTTTCTCCTTTCATTGTTTCTGAATATCTGTTGGATTATCTGTCTGCCAACAGAAGCACTTTAGACTGTAGGCAGCAGAGTGAGCAGTGCTGTCTAAGATACTGTGAGAAGGAAAATTCTCTGAAGCCTTGATTTGACAGCTTCACATCCAGCTGGTACTGCCCATTTGCACTTCTGAGATAATCAGAGAGCACTAAGGCAGGCTCTCGTATGGGAGTTTCCTCTCCCATGTCTCTTCTAGACACAGATGCTTGTTGAGCCAGGGAGGCCACATAAGGTACTTTGTCTTCTTGTAGGTATGTTAGGATCCAGGTGAAGTGTTGAACTGATGCATTGTCCTAGGACAGTGGTGGCAAAGCTAAGGTACAAATGTTCTGTTCATATCCTTGAAAGCCCTAGAAGGTTTCTATCACTCTCCTAGGAGAAGAACCATCTGCCGCCTAGGAGAAAACACCAGGGTACTTCCAGCTAGCCACGGGATTCTTACTGCTGCCTGTGGTACTGTCAGATGACAGGTGATCCTCGTATGAGGCCCAAGGACTGCATTAAGGTCAGGTGACCTGAGGTGCAATCTTCAAGTGCAGCAACCCACATTTCTGCAGACATTGTGGGAAGCAAAACATGGCCCCTGCTCATACCACTTTGAAAATCAGTACTCTTGTGCATGGCCTGATCTTTCATGCTTGTGGGCAGAAAAACAGGATAATTTGGGATATTAGCAGTTGTGTTGAGAGAGATTTGGGGATCACCTCTGCAGGCATTTTGGTTTCTGTGTTCTGTGAGCATGGTTATGACATATTTGACTTGGTCAAATCATATAAATGGTTTTGTTAATTCAGAAAAATTTGTTATCTATTACTTATAATACTGAATTAATCCCAGACTTCTCTTAATTGTCTTCTAGTGGTTGGAGCTTGGATACTTTGTAACCTTTTCTTTTTTTTTTTTCTTTTTGTCTTTTTGAGACAGGGTCTCACTATGCAGTTCAGGCTGGCCTTAAACTAACTTTAGCTCAGGCTGGTCTCGAACTCACAACAATCCTCCTGCCTCAGCCTCCTGAGTGCTGGGATTACAGGCATGTGCCACCGCGCCCGGCTTGTAACCTTTTCTAGGTGATACCCTTCCTTCAGTTGATGGAGCAGGTCCTACATAGGGAATAGCTCTTTTCTGAAATGGAGGGTTTTTTCTTAGACATTTGTGTTCTTTTTGGCTAGCTCAGTGAGGAGGTGCACATTGTCAGTCTTAGCAATTTCTAGGTGTGTGGTGTACAAGAGGAGGTTAGGTCTTTACTAGGTTAGAGTGATGCTGAGGGGCCATATGTGTCCTTTACATGGGTAATTAGACATTAGGACCTACGAGAACAAGCGAAGAAGGTCAGTGAATCCTAGTGGATATAACTTTCTGCGAATTACTGATTTTTCCAAGTGAAGGCAAATAAATTGACATCTTTATGAATGAGATACTAATGAGCACTATGGTGTTCCTGTGTGAATTTGGTCTCAGGTGGGCCAAGGAGAAGGTAGTATTTGCGTTAGATATGCCAGTGAAATGGGAAATGATTTTGCTACTTGTTCATAGACTTGAAAAAAAAATCACCTTAACCATTATATTTTTAAAAAGCAGATAATGCCAGGTGACTACAGGAACATAATAAAAGGAATTTATCTTTTTGTGTGTGGTGCTATAGAAATAAACCCATGGCTGTCACAATGAGCTATATCTCCAGCCCCCACCCTTTTTTTGAGACAAGGTCTTACTGAATTTGTCAGACTGGACTCAGAACTTGAGATATTCCAGCCTTGGCCTCCAGCAGCAGCCAAGCAGATGCTCCTAACCCCAGCCTAGTCCTTTTACATAAGCTGGTCATATAGACTAAGACCTTCTGTGTATTCAGCACTGAAGGCTATTAGGGAAGCATAGGTAAATAGTTACAAAATTCCATCTGAATGCTTTTGGCTTTTTGTTATTTGTTATTTTTGTTCTCTGTTTATATCCATAGAATATTTTCCCCATAGGGATTCTGGACTATGGTTAACTCTTTGGTTATTTCTTGAATTATATATAATATTCAGGACAGCTTCAAGACATATATTTTAGTTTCATGTAACTTCTCAATGTCATCCTTCTGTAGTACATTTTCTTTCTTTGTAAATGGAGTTTTACTATGTTTTGCAGGCTGGTCTCATGTGTTTGAATTCAAAATCTTCTCCCTTCATAACCTCCCATAGCTTACATTAATTACCCTTGCAAGCCTCCATGCCTAGTTCTGCAGTCTCTTTTATCTCTCAGTCCATTTGCATAATAAAACTCCGCCCATGAAATTTTGCAGAAGTTGCATCCCAAAGAAGGAAGATGTGTTCTGACCGTAGCCTGAGAGTAGCAGTTTCTGGTTGGGAGAAGGAATGGTGCTGGAAGCCTTCCCTTCTGAGAGTGCATTACAGCATTGAGGGAGAAATGCTGGGCCATGTGAAGGACTATATTGGTAGATAAATCACAGTGACATGGGCAGGTGATAGAATCTGGCTGAAAGGACAGCTCCATCACTCTTTGCTGTGACTGTGGCTTTCCAACAGTGCTCACCTACACTAGAAACCTACTATTGAGCAAGGTAAGTTTTGCATGTAAGGGAGACAGGAACTATGTGTGAACCTGTAGCCTGACTATTTCTAAGGGAGGGGTATAGCAGGATTAGCCATCTGTGAGAGTTCTTGGATTGCAAGCTCTTCTGTCCAGCCTCACTTCTGCCACAGAAGGCAGGTCACTCACGGTGGGAGGTAAACTAATTTCTTTAATATGTGTGTGCATGCCACTGGAGATTGAAACCTGGGCTTTTACATTGAGCTATCTTCAGCTCTTTTCTTTTTTTTTTTTTTTCTTTGAGAGTTTCACTAAGTTTCCCAGGTTGAGCTTGGGCTTGTAATCTTTCTGCCTTAGCTTCAGAGTGTTGGGATTATAGGCATGCACCACAATGCTCTGCTGGGAAAATAGAATTCTAGGAACCACTCTTAGTAGGACAGGGCACTCCCTCTAGCTCCCTGGGGCTTCCATAAATATGGCACAGCCTTGGTGTCTTGTTTATTTAATTCTCATTGCTGGGACAAACACATGACACCCCAAATTAAGGGAGGAAAATATTTATTAGCTTACAGTTAGTGGAGGGTTCTGGCCATACTTGACTGGTTCCAAGGAGGAACAGCACATGGCAGAGGGCAGTAATTCATGGTGGTGAAAAACAGCTAAGAGCAAAGGGAGGAGTAGCAGAGCAGCCCCTGAGGTAACTAGCAAGCCTCTCTCCCCTTGTTATATTGTATTCAGGCTCTCCACCCTAGGGCAAGTGTAGGACCCAGACTGGTAATCTCAGCATTGGATCAAGAATTAATCACAAAAGCCAGGCATGGTGGCACATGCCTGTAATCCCAGCACTCGGGAGGCTGAGGCAGGAGGATTGTTGTGAGTTCGAGACCAGCCTGAGCTACAAAGTGAGCTTAAGGCCAGCCTGAACTGCATAGTGAGACCCTGTCTCAAAAAGACAAAAAAAAAAAAAAAGAATTAATCACAGGGGCTGGGGTGATGGCTCAGTAAAATAAGTGCTTCCCTGGCAAGCACAAGGGCCTGAGTTCAATTCCCGATTCTGCCAAAAAAATGAATTAATCACAAGACTAGAAGTCACATCATGATTGCATGAGGCTTTAGGGGGACAACCAGATACAAGCTATAACACTTGGCCTGCACATACTCCTGACAGCCAAAATATGAATTGATAAGAAATCTGCCACTGGTAGTCAAAGCCAATGCAAAGAAACAAATCAAATGAAATGGAGTCTGAATATTAATATTAAAAGAAACTTACATACTCGCTCATGTTTCCTTATAAAATGAGAGTACAAAGCTGGCCATAGTGGTGCACACATGTAATCCTAGCATGCAAGAGCTTGAGGCAGGAGGATTATTGCTCCAAATTCAAGGCTAGACTGGCCTATGAAGTGAGTTCAAAGCCAGCCTGAACTTCAGGGTGAAATCATGTCTCAAAAAAAAAAAAAAAAAAGAAGAATATGCAGTGCTGGCAAGAAGAGGGTTATGGGAAACAGATCTGGAATGAGCAGTAGCAACCCAGTAGTGCACTGTCCACAAAAAATAAATTGTACCCTTGTTATTATTTTTGTTCTTTAGCTGTTGAGGTATAATATTTATATCATATACTTTGCTAATTTATGTATGTATGTATGTATGTATGTAACCAGGGATTGAACTCAGACCCTTGCACTTGCCAGGGAACCACTTATTCCACTGAGCCATCTCCCTGGCCCTTACTTTGCTAATTTAGAGTGAATAACTTAGTGACTTTTAGTGTATTCATATAATTCTGAATTTATCACCATGGTCAATTTTAAAACATTTCATTGCCTCAAAAAGAAACCTTGGGCTGGCAAGATAGCTCAGCGGTCTAGAGCGCCTCTCGGTTCGAGCCCCAGCACCACATGCCATGCCAGCCCCTCCCCCCAGGGCGGGCTGAGCTCACCCCCCACCCCCGCAAAAAAAGAATCCGTGATGTGTAGTGAGACACTGTAATAAATAAAGGAATTTAAAAAAAAAAAAAAAGAAACCTTACCTTTGCTATCATCCCCAGTCCTGGCATCCCCCATGCTCCTGACAAACACACACCTAATTGATGTTTCCCTAGATTTCCCTGTTTTGGACATGTGATACAAATGGAATCATGCAGTATGTGGTCTTTCTTGTGCTCTTGGGTCCCGGTTCATTTCACTTAGCATGATGTTTTCAAGTTTCCTTTACACTGCGGCATGTATCAATGCTTTTTTCCTTTTCATAGTGGAATAATATTCTCTCACTGTATGGATATACCAATACCAAATTTGTTTGCCTGTTTGTCAGTTAATGCACAGTGGGTTGTTTCCACTTTTTGGCTGTTACCAGTAATGATGTTATGAATACTTGTGTACTTGTACAAGTGTTTGCCTATAATAGTAGCTATAAGTGGAGTTGGTATTCACATGGCAGAGTATTTTAGCTGCCTAAAGATCTGAACTATATTTTCTATAAGGGCTGCACCAATTTACAGTCCCATAAGTATATGAGGTTTGGGTTGCCTATATCCCCGCTAGCACTGTCCTTTTTTTTTTTTTTTGGTGGAACCAGGGATTGAACTCAGGTCCTTGCACTTGCCAGGGAAGCACTTATTCCACTGAGCAATCTCTCCAGTCCAGCACTGTCCTTTTGATCATAGCCATCCTGATGGACATAAAGTGGTATTGTGATTTTGATTCATAGACTCATGATAGTTTATTATGTTGAAAACATTGCATGTACTTATTGTCCATTTGTGTATATGTTTTGGAGACTTGTCCAGGGAGACAAGTACTTATTCTACTGAATAAGTACTTTTCCTGGCAAGCACATGGTCCTGAGTTCAATCCCTGGTACCGAAAGAAAAAACAAAAAGACTTGTCTATTCAGGTATATTGCCTGGTTTTGAATTCAGTTGTCTTTTTATTATTGAGTCATAAGAGTTCTTTGTCTATCCTAGATACCAGACACTTTTGGGTATGCGTTTTACAAATACTTCATTCTGTGAGTTGTCTTTCTCAGTAGTGTCCTATGAAGCACTAAAATTTAAATTTTGCTTATGTACAATACAATTCATTCATTCATTTATTTTGGTTGCTTGTGGTGTCCTTAAACCATTGTCTAATTGAAGGTTTTGGAAATTTACTCCTGTGTTTTATTCTAAATATTTTATGATCTTATCATTAACATTTAGGGGTTTGGTATATTTTGAGTTAAATTTTGTATGTGATATAAGGTAGGGATGCAACTTCATCCATTTGCATATATATAACCAGTTTTCTTACCACTATTTGTTGAAAAGATCATTATCTTTTCTCCATTGACTTAACTTTACACCTTTGTTGAAGATTAATTGACCATAAGTGTGAGTTTATTTCTAAACCTTCAATTCTGCTGTCGGTCTATATGTTTATTATTATGCCAGTACTCTATTATCATTTTGACCACTGAAAAAATACTGAACTAAAGTAAAAGTGTCACATATGCTACATATCAATTTATTGCTTCTCTTCTGGATGGTTAACAACCTAAATTTGCAGACCAAAAACTAGACAAAAAGGAGGACTGCAAGGACTTCCAACAATTTGGCCCTAGCCTTTCAAGGTCAATTAAGACTCAGGACACATGAGAACCTGTACTGTAACATCATGCAACTCAGTTGTGTCCCAAATTTTCTTACCATGGAGATTATAGGGCCAAAGAGGAAAGTGATCAATGATGTAGAGTGTGCCTAAGGAGAGTCATATGGAAAGAAAACATTCTCTCAGGCTTTCACAGAGAGCAAATTGGTCAAGCAATGACCATGACTCATCCACATGGCTGACACAGACAAAGGATCTGCAAGCTGCAGTTCAGGGTCTCAGTATAAATCCTGACGGGATTTGACTGAGCTTAATCAGATACAAAAGCTACAATTCTTTTTACATAGGTCTTGCTTTATCTTGCAGAAAAGTGTAAAAACAAAGTATACGAAGTAAAGCCATATTATTATTATGCTGAGCTGTAAAAGACTGAAGTCAACAACTTCTGATATTGCCAGACATACAGAAAACCTAATACTATTATAGACTACTGGACTATTTTGGAATATTTTACTGAATTCACATACCTATAATATTTAATTGACAAAACTAACAAAAAGCGGATACAAATGAATAACCAGTTTGTATCTGTATATTCAAAATAGTTAAGATAGATATATAGCTACATTCTCTTAATTCAATGAATAGAGGGGTCTATTCTAATAGCGTTTGTAAATAGAATATCATGTCTGCATTTTGTACAACAAATAACCACTAAGAAAACAATATGTAATGTAATAATTATTAAAACTGTCCTACTAATTTGAATTGAAACTGTCTCATTGCTATTTGTTTCTCAATAAAATTATGGGAAAAAAAAACTAGAAAAAACAATTTGAACAGAAAATTAAACCAATCTTTGGTCTGCTTGTGGTAAATGGCTACAAAATATATTCTGTAGGCTCTTAAATGACTCACAAATTCCTCAGACAAATTAAATACCAGTAATTAAAATGCTGTCTATGATTAAAATAAACATGCATAAATCTGAGAGATTGACAAACACTGGCACTGTCTGTAGGAGTTTGCTCATATTTAGTTATTGTTATTCAGTAAAATGCAGGACTGATATTTGCTATTACAGAACTGGGATATATAACATAGGACTACATTTGCCAATAAATATTGTTTTGGGAGTTATTTCTGCTATGATATATAATATGTAATATAAAAATACAAGATACATTTTTTTTTCTATTTTTTCCTTCAGTGATATAGTAGTACTGTTCATAACAGTTACTAGGTAACTGTCTTAGTTACTTTTCTCATTGCCAAGAGAAGATACCTGACACCCAAAGATAAAGAGGGAGAGGTTTATTTAGCTCAGTTTGTAGGTGTTTCAGTCCACAGTCAGCCGGCTCCAAGATAGGATAGCAGGTGGCAGTGGGGCAACAGTTCATAGCAGCAGAAGACAGCAAAAACATCTTGAAAAAGACAGTACTCTTTCTATCCCTTGTATTATGTGCAGCATCCCTGCCCTAAGGCTAGGGTAACACTCACATTCTTAATCCCAGCATTGCAGTACAAATCATTCGCTCACTCTGTTCATCCACCTCCAAAAAATACCCTAGGACTGCATGAGGCTTTGAGGGGAACAACTAGACACAAACCGTAACACAAATTACCCCAAAATAAGGGACTGGGGAGGTGGCTCAGTGGAATAAGCGCTTTAGTGGCAAGTGCAAGGGACTGAGTTCAATCCCCTGTTCCACAAAAAAAAAAAAAAAAAAAAAAAAAAAAAAAATTACCCCAAAATAAAAATATAATAACAGTGTTTATTTTGCTCATAATTCTGCGGTTTGATCAAGGCAGGATGTTTGTTTGCTGCTGCTCTGCAGTGTGTGGGGCTTCCATTATTATGAAATTATATTGTTAAGTGACAGCATCAGTTATGATACAGAATGCTGGAAAAACAAATAGATATAGGGGATACTACAATCAGTTTAGGACATTTTAATGAACCCCACCTGGTCCTTCTCAGCCCAAGTAAACAAAATACATAGGAATGTGAAGAATCAGATTTTTTAAAGATCAATCTGGTAGCAGTAGTGCAAATTTATATTCTGCAATCAGTTCACAGTTAATCACAGTTACTTCACAGAACAAATAAGTGTAACATTCACTTTCTGGTTTTGCTTTCTATTTTTTCAACAGTCTCACTTTATAGTCAAGACTGACCTTGAATTAGCTATGTTGCCCTGGTGGGCTTCAAATTTGCAATCCTTTGCCTCAGCTACCTGAATGCTGGGATTATAGAGCACATACCTCTTTGCATGACTCCACCTGCATTTTTTATATTTCTTAGAAGACTATAAATAGAAGAAAACTGTCTTAACTTGGTAAATGATGTCTACCAGAAAGACATCATGTGTTCATAAATCAGTGAGCTGTGGATTCCTAGAAGCATTTGCATTGAAGTCAGGGAAAAGACAAAGATGCTGCTGCCCTGCTGCACTTCTCCCGTGGCTTGTGTATTTGATGCAAGATTTATAGTCATTTTTGGATCACTTTGTTGGTAATATTGACTGAGGGAACTCTTATTAAAAAACAGACACATCTGTGTCCTTGGGTCACTGAGGTACACAGACAAATTTTAGGAGATTTTGACAGGGCCTGGCTGAGCTGTGGCTGAGCAGAATGGCTCATGGTTTCCAGGCTGGTTGGCAGACCTAGTGTGGGAAGACCTGTACTTGCTAATCACAGCAGGAGAGGATATTTAGGGAAAAAGTTGCTTCAGAATCAGTTTTCATACTCTTGGCTCTAATGACTTATGATTTCAGTTTCATGTTATAGTTACAAGTCATCAACAAATACCAGCTGGACTGAAAAAGTGCATTTCGGTGTTCTCAGTGTCAGGTAGGCCACACATCCCCTGAGCTTCCCTGCGACCCATCAGCTTCTGGTCTAGTGCTCTGCATGGTGCTATAGCATGGAGGGCCTCTGCTCTGTGGCAGAGGCCTTTGCTCCTCCAACAGACCTTGTGCCTCCATTAGTGACCCTTGAAGTTTTTGAGTCTTTGTGCTGGTGTGGTAGCTAAGGAACGGTACCATTGCCATGCCTCATCCTCTTTACCTTAGGAAGAAAGAAGAAAACAGGTGCTCTGTCTTGGACAGAATTTTCCTGATTCCAGAGCACCTGTGATCCTGACTCTGTTTTGTATCTTTGTTGCAGATGTTGCTGCTATAGCCAGTGGTCGTGAGTTCCTGGTCAGTTCCAGTCAGGTGCTATTGGATACCATATTACAGCTGCTGGGAGACTTGAAGCCAGGACAGTGCACCAAACTCAAAGTGTAGGTGGATACCAGCTAACACTTCTGTCAGTGTACATATATTACTTGGACGAGGTATTAAATAAACACAATTTGGCAATAACTCTTTTACAGTTTAAGGGATATGCTGCCTCATAAGTAGCATTTTAGAAAAATAAAAGGAATGTTCCCATTCTAGAACAATTGGTGAGTCCCAGATACTATCATGTAATACTTCAGGATTATTTTAATATCCCAAGAATGAACTTTAATAGGTATTCTCTATAGCAGTACCTCACTTCTAGGTACCAAAACTGTACAGTAAATCCCCAACTTACAAACATCCCAGTGCCAACCTTCATAGGTGTCCTGTAAATCACTTACTTTGTTGATTTATGAACAAATCCAACTTAATGAACAGTTCTCCTAGAACAAAAGTCATCCATAAGTCAGGGATTTACTGTATTTGTTTATATTGTGTAACCAATTAGGACAAACCAGTGGTTAAAGCACAGTTGTGTAGATCATAAGACTTTGGGTCTTGTTTGGGTTCTTTGCTTGAGGGGCTCCCAAGGCCAAAATCAAGGTGGTGTCTACTGGGTTCTTTCTAGAGGCTCTGGGGAAGAATTTGCTTCCAGAGCTTTCAGATACTAACTCCCATGCAGGCTGACTGAATTTCTTCTCATGAGGACCACATCTTCAGGCCAGCAGCTCACCAAGTCCTTATACTTCTAGTCTCTCCAGCTTCCTTATCTGCCTCCTCTCAGGTGACACTGCTTTTTATGAGCTGTGTATTTAGATTAGGTAAGCCTGGATAAACCCTTGTAATCAGTCTGCTGATTTGTAATTTTAATTACACCTGCAGAATCCCTCAAGCCAGGTAATTTAGCATAATAAGAGTATGATACATTTATAGTGCTGGTTTTTTTTTTTTCATTTCTAGGCATTGAAATGAAGGGGTCTCATACAGGCTTGGCAAGTGCTCTATCACTGTTGTGGCTTGGGGTTTTTGCAAGGAGAAAAATATAGTACAGGACATGTTTTATAGTAATATTTTATAATGAATAACCCAAGAATCACATACTACAAGTGCAGGAAATCTATCCACACACTAAATACTAAAGAACCCAGCTGAGGGCCTAGATCTTATAACAGTGCCTCCCACCTGTCCAACTGGAGGCCTAGAGCCCACCACAAAGTCTCAGTGTAGGCCTGCTTCATGGATGTGTGCTGGAAATGCCCAAAGGTCAGTGGCAAGAGCTAGGACATCTATGCCAGTGGGAAGAACACTGTGCTAGCACGCTGAGGGATCTAAACTGGAGCTAGGAAGCAGTGCTAAGGTAAGCACCAGAGCTCCCACCCAGAAGAGCCACAGCCATCAGCAGTAGTGTGGTCCTGAGCTCCTCCTGCAATGAGGAAAGCCAAGTTCTCATCAGGAAAGCCAATGCAACAATCTTCACGAGCCTGAGCAGTGCACCGTCTTCCCCTCCGAGGCCAGGAATGAGTGCTCAAGACGAGTACCCAAGCTTCTCCACAGTTCATTGGAAAAGTCAACATGACAAGGTTCTCTAGCATAACAGCCCAAGAGATCTAACAGGTTCTCTAAACAGCATCCCTAAGAGCGTTTTTGTAGCTTTTCCTGCTCTGCCTTTTATGCTGCTGACAACCACCCTCAGGTGGGCCTTCCACACCCAGCACTATGCTAGTTCAATTCAGGTGGGTGTGAGAAGTTGACCACCAGTTAGCTATTTACCACACCCTGAATGGCATTCCCAGCTCTAGGATAGGGAGTCTTGGGGTCTGCTTCAGGGTTCCGCCTGCCACACATCCATTCCTAGTATGGGCCTTTACTTGTTGGAGCACTATTTTGTTTTTCAGTAATAGCTTCTTTAAAAAGTGGATACTTCTTTTATTTATTTATTTATTTATTTATTTTATTTATTTATTTATTTATTTATTTGTCTTTTTTGAGACAGGGTCTCACTATGCAGTTCAGGCTAGCCTTAAGCTCACTTTATGGTTCAGGCTGGTCTTGAACTCACAACAATCCTCCTGCCTCAGCCTCCTGAGTGCTGGGATTACAGGGATACGCCACCACGCCCAGCTTAAAGTGCTGGATACTTCTAACATTGATATTGCGCAGGTCTTCATGTTTCTTGTCTTTTTCCCTTGTGAGTTGAAATTTTCCTATTTATTTGCATACTAAGTAATTGGGTGGTGATCCCCAAATTACTGGGCATTTAAGATACTATACAACTCGGTCTTATTTAAATCTGTTGGAAAAATATAATCAGTCGTTTTAGGTTTGGGTCATAAGTTTTAGTGAAAAAGCCTTTTCGATGTAAATCCCATCATTCGTCCAAGTCACAGTGTAAAAACAAAATCCAAAACACATTTCTAGCTCTTTGGATGTGTCCATTACTCTCATGTATGACCAGAGTCTGCATAGGAAGTGGATGCACCTCTAGTTCTGAATGCTTGTGATGAGATCCACATACACGATAGGATGTGCAGGGAGTTTATAACTCTGTGGGGCCATTTTCCAGGGACCCTAACTCCACAGCACCTTGGTGCTCTGTAGCTTCTCAGGGATCCCCTTTCAGGCAGCTACCTGGAATGCCAGGGCTTTCTGTCCCCCATGCTGCCCCTGCAACTGTGACTCTGCCCATAGACCTTCCAGCAGAGGACTTCAGAGGTCCTCAGGTCCCATCCCACAGTCTGAGTTGCCTTAGCTCCACTGCCACCACTCTGCTGCCAAAAGACCCCTCTCTGTCTTCAGGCCTGAACCTGGTCCTTCCAGTGCCCTCTGTGATGAGCATTGCAGCTGCTGGGTGGGGACTCCTGTGGCTAGGCCAGGGGCAGCCACTGGTTGGTGTTCTTTAAAAGAATGCTGTCCTTCCCAGTCTCCAGGCTACTTTTACTTTTCAGAGACCTCAATTACCTGCTTCCTGTACAGTATGCTGTTCAAAATCTGTAACTGCATGCCATAAAAACAAATGGAGTATGCTTACTCCATCCAGTATGGATCAGGCTATGGTTTATTTTAGTGTTTTGTGCTAATTCATGTATGTGTAGGAGTAATAGATGTGCTGTGTGTTTAGTTTTTGTTGGGGTAAAGTTTTTCAAATTATCTGTGGATCTAGTTAAGTATCTTTATCAAAGTAAGTGTAACATTTGAGTTATCCTTTCCCTGAGTGATGGGCATTTAGGTTCTTTTCAGATGGATATTTGTAGATTCTTTACAAGTGTAATGCTATAGTGACCATTTTGGGAAATCCCTCCTTCCTAACCTGTGTTAGTACTACTCCAAGAGTAGATCATTTGAAAAGTAGGATGTAGCATTAATAAGATTGTCCTGCCTGCACATCCACTTGCACTGTGCCAGTGTGCTGTATTTTCTGCTTCCTTGTCAGCCATTATCACAGTGCTAGAAAGGTTACTACGTGATCTGTGTGTCTGTCCATCTATCTGCCAGTTGTCCATCTCTCTACTTCCTTCCAGTGAGGATGAGACCCTTCACATGTTTGTATCACTAGGCTTTCCCTGTTAGTTACCTGTTCTTGTTCTTTGTCTATTTCCTCTTGTGCATGGTTTTCTCAGTAATGCACTAGAGCTCTTTGCTCAGCAGTTAATCCATCATCACTTGTACTTCTGTGGTCTGTACAAGGTCAGTGTGCATGGGCCAGCTAATCCCCCTCCTCTAACTTCAAGGCAAGGCTTTGTGTACGTGGTGGGGCTCTTCCAGACTCTCTGTTCATCTTTAGAGTTTGTACCTTTTGGTCCTAGTGAGTTGATGTTAGTTGCCCTGGATAGGGAATTACCTGCAGAACCATTTCAGCAGCCTTCCCAGTTTCCATGCAGACTGCTGGCCTCCAACCCCACTTGGAATCTCAGCTTGTGCCTGAGGCATCTTCCCATTGTCAGAGGCTGGCTGCCTCCCAGTAAGGCTGGCTGGCAGACTCCCTCCTCTACAAGGGGTGTGCTCTCCCCTGGCTGGCGCCTTCCTTGCTGACTCCCAGCCGTGAGCCCTCCGAAACAGGACCTTTCCTGTGCTATAAATAAGCCTCTCTTCTTCTTGGCCTTTCTTCCTTGACTATAACTCTCCTGGGGCTTCTGCTTTCATTACCATTCTGCAATCAAAGCTTACTCATTTTTAGCAGTTGGTACCTCAAACTCAGAGGTAGAGAGCAGCTTTCTCCTAGCTGCCATTTCTCATCTATTCTCATGCAAAGCCTTCTTCTGAATTCAAGCAGCCAGTTATTCATCCACACATTCTCATCTTGTCCTTTTCTAACCATTGAGGCATTTCCCTTCTATCACTAATTACTGGCTTTGGCCTCCCTGTTGCCATTTCCATCTTCAGCTCTTATAACATCTTTCAGATGATTCTTCCAGCAAGCTGATTGCAAGGTTCCTTGCCTTCCTCAGCTCCAGAATTTGCTGTGCTCTTTGCTCCAACAGGTGGCTGCTCTGTGGCCCATGCTGCTTTTGTCACAGGGGCCCTGTCTCACCTTGGAGTGGTTATCGCCACGGTGTGGTCAGCCAGGTGCCTGCCAAGTCCTGCTGCTGTTCAGCCTTGCTTCCTAGTCATACTGTCCACTCCTGGACTTCCTGCCTTTTACTCGGCTGGATTCCAGTAGGAATCGCATTTCCTATGTGTCCAACCTGGGACAAACTTGGCCACCCACCTTTTCCCTTTCTTCCTACAGCCCACATGCTGTGTAATACTGGCGAAGCTTCCCTATTGTATGCACTCCTATCACTTCACCCTCTGGTCATCCTCAGCTCCCCACAGAGCTTCTTCTATATCCTGATTCAGTTCTGCCTGCTCTTTCCATAGAGTTGATGCAGACTTGGTACATGCTCCAAAGAAGGCCTGACTCATAGGTCTGTGCCTCCTCTGCTCATACCCAAAACCACACAGAGTGGAGGGTACAAGTGTGAGCTGACTCTGCCTCCCTCTGCTGTGCCTACTCGCCCTGTTTTCTTTTCAGTCTGGTGAATGTGGCCTGCTGGTGTGTGTCTGGCTGTGAGTGATCTACTCACCTCTGCCTTACCTGTTGTCTGCTAGACTTTGTTCCATTGTCTGTTACCCCTTGCCTCAGGAAGTTCCAATTCTCACACTGATCCCTTTTTGGCCTTGATCTTCTCCTGTATTATGACAGCCTTTCATCAGGACCATAGGGCCTGCATGAGTCCCTTCCCCAGCCCTGCTAGAATTTGAGTGGCCTTGACCATACCATGACTGGACATATCTTCCCAGAAGGAAAGGTTATCTTAGGATGCCCTCTTCTTTTTGCTTCCCTTTGAGTTTCAGTAGGCCTTGTGAGTTACTATGGGTTATACTTGATTCTGTTATGGGATCACATAGAGAAGTAGGTGGGACACTGTTGGAACTTGGCCCCTGTGTTCAGTGTCATGGCTTCCCAGGCTGTACAATTTCTGGCTAGCCCTAGTAAATGCTTTGTTTTAGAAGAGACTCTTTTTTAACTTTCCAAGTTTAGTGACTTTGAACATCTGTTGGCCAGGCATAGCAGCTGACCCAAACGGCCCTCTAAGGCACTGTGTTCAGCCAGCAAAAGGGCTGCTAGTGAACTAGTATAACTTTAGGGTCTCAACATCTCTGCTGCACTATAATTTTTCTCATGCACATTAGCCTCCTAGGTATCTGCTGCAGGCTATCACTTAGTAGAACCATGGGCACCAAAGGCTCACTCAACCAATGCTGATGTGGTGAGGGCCTTTTGCTGGTCCTGCCTACCTCCTTTCCTTGCATTTCTACTTCATTAGTGATGGCATGACAGGGGTCAGGAGTTTCCTTATCATCAACATTGTGTCCTTTTCCTCCCTCTATAGCCATGGGTACTTGTGCACATCACACTCAGCATCTGGACTGTGTCCAGGATGAATTTGCATTTCCCTCACTACTATAGAAATTAAGAATGTTCTCTAGGTTTGAGAAGCTTGTATGAGTTTCTTTGGTGGGTGGAGGGATTGTCTTTTTTGCTCTTCTGTGTTAGGTTATTTGCCTTACTTTTTTTAACCTAGAAAGCTGAAGAAGTTAAGTAGAGACAAGACTATTATGGCTTGTGTTTAGATGTTCCCCCAAAGTCTCATTTATAAGTGAAGCTTTTCCAGAGATGGCTGGATCTAGAATGGGTGATACTGGGATTGATACATGGTGCAGTGCTAAGATAAAAGGAACTAGGATTAAGGGTGGGACTGCTACCTGCCCTGAGTAGTCTGGGTAAGATGAAAGGGATAGAAGGAACTGTGGTCATCCCTTGTTGTCCACCATGAACTGTTTCTCCTCTGCTATGCTTATCTGCCATGCCACGTTGCCTTGGAGCCCACTGATGATGGAATGGAACCTCTACAAATCTTTGCTCTGGAATATCTGGTATTTCACCTCACTAATGAGAAGAGTAACAAGGACAAACTTTAAAACTATAGAGAGAATGACCAAACTAAATAGGACAAAACCTTAAAAATTCTTTTTAGGAAAACTCATATTCACAGCACTGTCAATTTATAATTCAACACTAGAGCAGTTCAGTGCATATTAATGTTTTGTGGCTAAGACTCAATATACTTATAAATGATATCTGGTGGGAAAGAAGAGTGAATCTATTGTTTTGTCATTGAAAGAAAAAGTTTGAATCTCAAGTACACTAGCTTGAGAAACAGTCTATTTTTAAATTTTCTAATACCAAAGGAGTGAATTTGATGGAAATTTCTTTTTTTAAGTCTTTAATTTTAATTTGTTAGTACATATTTATAGCACATAATTTATCTTGAGGAGTTGGTACATGAACCTAACATATACATTTCTTCCATGTCTCCTTTCTTTTTGGCAGTTTGGTTTGGCTCAACTATTAACAATTGGGATTGGTAGGAACTGAAATGTCATCTAGAAAGCATTTGTGCAGGAAGCAAAGTCTTTCTGGGTTTGTGTTCTTCTAACTATTGTGTCTTTCAGTAGAAGTCAGTGGTCTGACAGATAGGAATCTCAGATAGCACTGTATTTTTCACAGTTTTATCTGTTACATATTAATTTTTAAGGATAATGAATTTTGGCCACATGCAGAATATTAAAGTAATTTGTCCATTTGCGGGTCATTCTGCCACCTTAAAACTAAATAGCAATCAATGAAACTGGAAGTTTGCTCCATATTAGATTAATCACAAGGTTAGTGTTCCTTTTGAGATCTAGAGAAGATAGGTTGTCTCTTTCCATATTGTGAAGTGGAAGTGGGCAAATTTTCTATAAAGCATTAGATAGGAGATATTTGGGACTTTGTGGATCTGAGCTGCTATTGTGGTAGCTCAGACCTGGTGACAGATCTGACCAGGAGCTGACCCTAAGCTTCCAAATTTGCCTGCCTCTGCCTGCCTGTGGGGTAATTGGACCCCACCCAACCTGGAGACTCTACCCATTCCTGAAGAAAAAAAAATGAATAATGAATAGCTTTCCTTTGCAACCCCATATTGCTAGGTTTGGCTGTGCAGTGGCTAGCTTCGCAGTCCCTTCCTGAGGCTCTCTGTGGTGTAGTCAGCTTAGATGTCTTTCTGAGGCTGATCTGCTTACAAGGAAGCAACTGTGTTTCTTTCTTATGATAAACTGTCATTTTATTTTAAATTTAGAATTGGTGTATGTCTGACTTCTAAAATGTAGCTAAGGAGCTACATTAGCCAATGACATGGGAAAACTAGAAATTTTAGCAGAAAACAGTATTAGAGATTTCTTGCAACAGGTATAACTGTCATAAATTACTTCATTATACATGTCTTATTAATGAACTAGATCATTATTAGTGATTTACTCTTGCTTTAGCCTCTTATATGTCTTGGCATAGCACTGTTATCAGTTATATTTGTATTCACAATTTTGATGTAGCTAGGCATGGTAGAGCATGCCTATAATCCAAGCAGAATTATAGGATAAGGCAGGAGTATCACAAATTTGAGCCAGCCTGTGCATATTTTTTTAAAGTTTGCCTTTGAGACTGATTTGTTTTAATGTACAACTAACCTTTTTCTGCTTTTGTTCAGCTCATCAAGGAGTCAGTTCTTATTTATTTATTTAATTTATGGTGCCGGGAGTTGAACTCACAACCTGGTGCTTGCCAGGCAGGCACTGTGCCACTGAGCTGTATCCCCCACCCAAAATTTTATGTATCTAAATTTGTTTATTTTGGCAGAACCAGGGCTTGAACTCAGGCCCTTGTGCTTGCCAGGCAAGCGTGTATTCTACCGAACCATCTCCCTGGTCCTTAGCCTGTACAATTTAGTGACTTACCAAGATCCTGTCCCAAAATAAAAAAAGAAAACCCCACTAAGTGTACTATTTACTATTAAATTTTTCAGTGCTTACAAATTGTAAAAACTATTGAATATATGGCAGTTAAGATGCAGTATCAACTTGGTTGGTTTTGGGATTCATGGTTGATGAAGCACCCTTCTGGGTATATGTGATGGGTCTTGGAGGTGTGGCCTTGGGTCTGTGCCTGGTCCCTGCACTCTTCCTTTCTGGTTCTGTTCCCCAGCTCTGCTTCCTAGCTTCCATGAAGGTAGAAACTTTGCTTTGCATGGTGTTCTGCAGGGAGTCTACCAACTATGAACTGAATTATCTGAAAATAAGAGATAAAATTAAACTTTTTCTCCAAATAAGTTATGGGTGTCAGGTATTGTCTCCCAGTAGTGGGAAAGTTAATATCCAATGCTTTAAAAATCACAGCCACTGAGCATTTTTTCATCCTTTTACCCTAAGCAGGTGCCCTTTCTCTCTATACCACAGCCACCCCTACCAGTATATTGATGGTTTCTATGCTGGACATTGCAAAACATTTGTGTAGGGATCTTCTCTGGTGTTTTTTCCTGAAGAGAACCTGTGCTGACCAAGTGGCTATGGACTTGGCCTAAGTAATATGGCTCTGCCTCCTCAAGATGATCAAAGCCTGGTATCTGCAACTCCCTTCTCACCCATAGTTCCTACTCTGTTCATCAGCTCTTTACTGCCTGCCTCCTAGTCCCTCCTTTCTGGGTTTCCTCTTTTCTTTACTGTCATTCTAGGCACACGGGGCCCCACCTTCTTTCTCAGCTGGTTGGTTATGCACAGGCTTCTGCCAGCTACCCATAAGCCCAGCCTAAGTCTTGATATTATTTTCCCTGGTATGGTAGACTAAACCCACAACCTCTGTACTGAGATACATCTCAATCTTTTTTTTTTTTTATTTTTAAAGACAGTGTCTCACTAAGTAGCCTAGGCTGAGCTCAGCTTCCAGGCTTGTGATCCTCTCACCTCAGCCTCCTGGAGTACTGGGGTTGCAGATGTGTCACTATGTTCACTTACACCCCTTGCTTTCTTGTTTTGTGGTTCTGTTCTGCCCCACTAGGGGTTGCATCTAAGACTTTCACACCCACTTGTGTTAACCCTCCAGTTCTCTTCAATGTGCTCTTTATTTTGTCCAGAATTTATTATTGTTTGTGGAATGAGGTTTGGTCCAATACAAGTTACTCTCATTAATGTAGCTCAAGGTTCTAACTTTTTTCCTAAAGTGAGCATTTAAGGCTGGGTGTGTATGTATTTTGCCAGCTATACTTCACATGGTATATATATATATATATATATATATATATATATATATATATATATATATATATACCATGTGAAGTATATATATATATATATATATATATATTTTTTTTTTTTTGTACTAGAAGTCAAACTTAGGACTTCATGCTTATAGGCAGGTGCTGTGCCACTGAGTTAAATACCCAGCCTATAGTCATTATTTGTCAGTTCTAAACTGTGCTCTTGGAT
>PVKA01001220.1:92918-154393 GCA_004027165.1 Ctenomys sociabilis
AGGGATTGAACTCAGGTTGCCAGGCAAGCACTTACTCTATTGAGCTATCTCCCTGGCCCCAACCACCTCTTTTAAATTTGCTTGCTAAGAATTGAACACAGGGTCTTCTCACTGAACTGAATCCCCACCCCTTTTATTTTCTGATAGGATTCTATGAGCTACACTCCAACTTGCCATCCTTCTCCCTCTGGCTCAGAGTGCAAGGACTACAGTCATCTGCCAGCACACCTGGTCATTATTTCTTATTTGGCCTATTTTTGTAGAAATGTACTTTTATTCTCTTTTCTTTTCTTTTCTTTTCTTTTCTTTTCTTTTCTTTCTCTCTCTCTCTCTCTCTCTCTCTCTCTCTCTTTCTTTCTTTCTTTCTTTCTTTCTTTCTTTCTTTCTTTCTTTCTTTCTTTCTTTCTTTTTCTGTTTTTGATTCAGGGTCTCACTATGCAGCGCAGACCCGTAATGATCCTCCTATTTTCAGCCTCCCCAGTGCTGGATTTCAGGCATGTGCCACCACACCTGGCCTCAGTGGTGGGTTAGCATACCTGGGGTTGGGGTCAGTGGGGATCAAACCCCCATCCCTGTACTTGCTTAAGCAGGCACTTGGTGTGCTGAGCTATTTCACCAGCCCTAGGGGTGTACTTTTAATTTTCCAAATGTTGTTGAAGGTTTAAAATTTACTTTAAATTTTGGTTTTTTACTTATTTGCGTGATGGCTCAGAGAATCCACTCAGTGTATCAATTACTATGAGCCATATGTTAAATTCTCCCTTTATTGTGGACTCATCACTTTTTATCTCCATTCATTGCACTTTTATATAATTTTGAGGATATTATACTATTATTAGATGCTTGCAAACTTAGAGTGATAACCTTTTTACTGAACTGGACTTTTACTGTCACATACTTACCTTTGTCTATAAAAATGTGTCTACTGTAACACCACTTCCTTTCTATTTATATAGCAGACTCAGCCTTCTCTTCTGTCCATTGTTCCTGTTAGTATTTGCTTGGTATGTCTGTGCTAGCACTTTACTTTGCCTTTTCTTTAATGTTGTGTTAGTTGTGATTTTAAAAAGATATTTAGTGTGCTAAGCCTGGTGGCACACACCTGTAATCCCAGCACTCAGAAGATGAGCAGGAGGACTGTCTTGGAGTTCAAGACCAGCTTGGGCTACAAAGTGAGCTCAAGGCCAGCAAGACCCTGTCTCAAAAAAATAAATTAATTAGTTTAGAAATATATGTATATATATGTTTTGTTTTTCATTCAGTCTAACAGTCAGCGATCTGTGGGAATGTTTTTTTTTTTTTTATTTTATTGAGAAATAGTAATGAGACAGTTTCAAAACCGATTAATAGGACAGTTTCAATAATTAATACATTGTATATTGTTGTCTTCATAGTGGTTATTTATAATACAAGATGCAGACATGATATCCTGTCCAAACACTATTAATACAAATCTTTCTTCTCATTGAATTAAGAGAAAATGGCTGTATATGTATCCTAACAATGTGGGAATCATTTTAATGGAAATTTTCTTCCATTAATATTGGAAACTGAAATATTTGGGTTTATTTCTTCCATTGTATTTTATTTTATTTTATTTTTTTTATTTTTCTGAACCCCTGCCCCCCCATCTTTCTTCCTTTCCTGATTTTCTCTTAAATTCATAGAGATAGGGTCTTGAAAATTTGTTTGTTTCTCCCATCCAAGTACTAACCAGGCACATCCCTGCTTAGCTTCCAAGATCAGGTAAGACCAGGGTGTAGCTGTACACAGGCTTGCCTGTATTTCTGTGTTTCAGTGATTGGACCCTACTTAGAGTTTGTGTTGGTATATTTGGTACGTGTTTGATAGTAGGCAGTGCTTTTTCATTCTCTTGGCCCAAAAAAGGGCTGCAAAATGCCCTTATACCTAGGTTCTGGGGTGCATTTGTTGAGTGTTCCTTACTTTGCTAGAAAAAGCACAAGGTTACATACATTAGACATCATTGTTACTGATTTGACTGCCAGAATTTGTTTCCCTGTACCTACGTCACTTTTACTTGCTATTCATCCTGGTAGCTCACAGTGTTCTTCTGAGATCAGTTTGCTTGTTTCTATGTTTGTCATTTATGTATTTATTTATTTACTTATTTATTTTCTGTATTTAGGACAAGGTCTATAGGATGTCACTAAGTAGATTGGATTCTTAGTGAATCTCCTCTTTTCAGCCTCCCAAGAGCCTATAATCCCCTAATAGTTGTGCACCACCACACCCAATTTCAATCACCAGCTCAATGTGCCCTGCGGGAGGGGCTGGCACTGCATGCTGGGGATCAAACCCTGGCTGCTGTACTCTGCTAAGCAGGTGCTTTAATCTGCTGAGCTATCAGGCCAGCCCCAAAATTTGAGAAGGGTGTTTTTTGTTTGTTTGTTTTGGCTGGTCCAGGCTGCCTTAAGGGCAGGTCTAGTGCAGCATGTGAACCTGAGGACTGAACCATGGTCTCCTGAGCCTGACTGAGTTTGCCCATGCAGGCACTTTAAACAACTGAGCTAACCCACAAGCCCCCCTGTGTTTGTCCTTTAAACTCTATTATAAGTTTAGATTTTTTCATGGTAAAACCTAAGATTTTCTTTGACAATATTTTTTACTTTACCTCATTTATTGGAAATTTTGGTGGTTTTATCACTCTGAAGCTGTTGTTACTTTCTCTTCTGCACTTGGAAATGTACTTTCCCTACCTTCTAGCCCACCTGTGTTCCTGAGAGCTCAGCTTCCAGTCCTGTCCCATGCCCGTTCTGTCTTTTTCCTGGGTTGCTTCTAAAAGCCTCTTTTTTTGTTGTTGAGTTAGGCTGTCGTGTGTTTAGTTTTGTATTTTGTATTTCTTGAGATTTTTTCACGAGTCCTGAATATAAGGAGTTTTATTTTCTCTTTTCTGGAAAAGTTTCAGCCATTATGATTTTGAAACACTTCTTCCTTTGGTACCCCAGTTGGACACATGGTGAACTTTTCAAACTAGATTCTCTTCATTTTTCTTTCTTTGCTCTGTTTTCTGTACAGTGTTTCCTCTTTTGTATGTGTTCAATTACCTTGCATTTTAGGTTTTTAGTTTTAATTTTTGTAAGTTCTGTTAGTTTTTGATTGCCTGGTTATTCATAATTGTAGCCCTAGCATTTTGATCATTCTTTAATTTCTTTTAGATGTATTTTTACTTAATAAACATACTTGTTTCTTTTCTGTAGCTACTGCTGATAGTACCTGAGAACTTTTGGGTTCTGGCTCTGTCTGGGTTCCTTGTGCTGGCTGTTGCTTGCAGTGTCTAGCATACTTCATGAATTTTCCTGTGGTGTGTATTATGAACTCACTTCTGTTACTACTTCTTTGATGAGGACTCTGAAGACCACCTGGAGGATCCTGTCCTGTAGTGTCCAGGTGGGTGCGGGAGCACCATACCAGGGCTGCTTTCTATTATAGTTATTAGCATGCAGATTTCCAGGCACACCAGCAGCACATGTGTGCCATGATTTAATGCTGACTCTTTCTAGGTTGTCTGCAGGCCTGTGATCTGAATGCATGTCTGTGCTTATTTAAAGCTTTTCTTTCTTTCCCCCTGTACTATAACTAAAGTTCCAGGCCTCTGGACCCTATTTTGTACTCACCTCCCATATTGTTCTTCAGAGATTTTTACCTTCATTTCTTATAAACCTGTTGGCTATTTTGAAGCTTTTGCAAAATACTTATCTACCTTTTCGTTGCTTTTCAGTGTGAGGAGCTTAGAATCTTTGGTGCTGGAATCTCTGTATTCTGCAGCATTTCCAGAAATTAAAGTTCTGTGGTTTCTAACTTCCATTGGATTTGGTGTTTCTAGTTATGATTCAGTTCCAGAGAGTCTGTGCAATCCTGAATTGCTAAGCAGATTGCTCTTTTGACTGTTTGGGGTGGTGAGGGTTGTGATAGTCCACATCCCTTATGCTATGGATTAAGTAGTTTTGTATGGCCTGACCTGGATGCCTAATGTCACATGTCATGCTCATTAAATAAAAAGGTACCATTAGATGTTAGATGGATGTATTGAGCTTTGAGAGTACTGCACACTTACAAGCTGAGGTCATCTAATATATGCACACTTACAAGCTGAGGTCTTCTATATATGCAGGTTTGGTACTAAAGGAGGTGAGCAGTTGCTAAATATGGTGTGTGAGCTTCCCTGGGACCCCCTCTGCCTCCATGTCTGCATTATATGAGTCCTTAAAAGAGGGTGTTGCCTGCAGGCCTGTGGTATCCTTGCTGAAGTTTCCCATGCTCTGGCCTTATGTGGATGAAGATTACAGCACATAACCTCTACTCTCTGTCTGCCCTGTCCTTCTTTTGGACATCTGAGATGGGGGAAATCTCTCAAAGCCTTCAAGTCCTCTGGAGGAAGAGTTGGAGTAAGGAAGGATTAGCACATCAACCATGATATTTTTTCATTTCAGGTTAATGCTAATGTCCCTGTACAATGTGAGCATCAATTTGAAAGGCTTAAAATACATCAGTGAGAGTCCTGGATTCATCCCTTTGCTGTGGTGGCTTTTGAGTGGTAAGTATTGTTATATGCATACTTCTTACACAATTGTGTGTTATGCCTTTACAGCAGGAGGAGATGTTAGTGGAATAAAAGTCAGGAGCAATCATCTCAAGGTGTTATTTCTGCTGGGCAATATGACACATGGTGGTAGATATAATCCTAGCTGTTTGGAAGACTGAGACAGGAGGAGTACAAGTTTGAGGCCAGCCTGTGAAACTTAGTCAAACCTTGTCTCAAAAAGATTGGGGCTGGAGAGATGGCTCAGTGAAATAGGCACTTCCTTGGCAAGTGCAAGGGGCTGAGTTCAATCTCTGGTTTTGAAAAAAAAAAAAAAAGATCTCGAGATGTATCCCAAATGCAAGTGCCCTGAGTTTAATTCCCAGACACAGGTAGTCAGGGGTTTAAGATGGGGGTGGGGAGAGACAGCTAGATAGATGTTATATGCTATATGATGTTACTGATGGTTTTGAGTGTCTATCATGGGTGTATTTGTGCCCCCTGACCTGGATGAAGTGTTCTATTACTACTTCAGCAGGATGGAGTTACTTCTTGATGTGGAGCACTCATGGTTCTTGTTGTGCTCCATGTATGAGTCCATTGTCAGGTGCATAGGAAAAACATTTTCCTCTACTTTATGACTTTTCTTTCATTTTCTTCAGAGCATCTTTTGCAAAGTAGGCCTTGTACTGGGCATGGAGGTTGCACATCGGTAATCTTAGCACTCTGGAGTCTGGGTAGGAGGATCACTCTAAATTTGAGGCCAGCCTGCCTTACATAGTAAGACCCTGTCTACCAAAAAAAAAAGAAGAAAAACAAAAAAAGAGATCTTACTTTTTGTGAAATTTGTCCCTCTTTCTTACATAAATCATGCTTTTAGTGTAGAAATCCTTACCCAAATCAAGGTCTTTCTGATGTGTTTTTCTCTTGACAGATTTATAGTTTTTCATTTTATATTTGTTTACGTGATCTGTCTGATTTGACATTGGTGTCTGATTTGACATTGGCTTCTTTGGCACTGGTAGGATTTTTCAGGCACCCAGTGCAGCAGAGAAACAGTAGAAAAAAGGGAAAGGGGAATTATTTTCTTTGAGGACATGGAGAGAATGTGGGGAAGATAAGGAATTCTCTGGATTGGAACAAAGGAGACTGAGGTTTTATGGCCTTTTCTCAAGGGTGGAGTTGGAAGAGGATGTTTAGATATATCTGAGGGAGCTGACTGGGAAGTCTTCCCCGAGGGGGAGATAAGGGTAAAAGGAAACTGCACCCTGGACTGAGTTGGAGAAGTGGGGAGGTGGTTTTGGGGAAGACAGACTTTTGTTTTAAGGGCTTCCGCCATATTAGATGACCACCATGATGATTTAGCAGTTTATACTAGGGCCAGAACCTATCAGGAACAAGGCTCTCTGCTTGCCCTATACCACTGGTTAGATTCCTCTTACTTGAACTATCTTTGCTCCTGCATTGAATATGAACTGATGAGACAGATGACAGCTTGTTTGGGGACCTGTTCTGTTCTGCTGATCTAGTCTTATATCATTGTAACTGATCCATACTGTATAGTCAGTCTTAATGGCTTTGTAATAAGTCCTAAGTCAGATAGCATGACTACTTCAGATTTGTTCGTTATTATCTGTTAGATTTTGATTGTAAGCCATTCCTCTTTCCATATAAATTTGAGAATTACTTCTACACTTTATTTTTTAATTAATTATTTATTTGTAGGTACAAGGTCTTGCTATGCAGCTCAGACTTACAGTGATTCTCCTGTCTCAGCCTCCCAGCACTGGGATTACAGGCATGTGTCACTGTACCCAGTTTCAGTGGCCAGCTCAGTGCAGGGCCAGCATGGTACCTAGGATTGAACCCAGGTCCTCGCACTTGCCAGGCAGGTGCTTAGACCACCGAGCTGTCTCCCCAGCCCTACTTCACTTTTTACCAGATGCTTTCCTGTTGTAGTTTTTGTTGAGTTGGGGTTGTTCTTATCTTTGCCATACTGAGTCTTCGAGCCCAAAGGCTGATGGGCACTGCCTTACTTTTTGACACGTTGCAGAGACACAGCGGCGTCTCCTGTTCTGCTCTGTGAATAGATGACAGACCTGGTTTCTGGCTGTCTTTCCAGGAATATGTGCAGAGTGAGCTTTGTTAAAGATACAGATACTATCACTCTCCAGGGCAAAATATGGACTTGCCTACAAGCTTTTCTTTTTTTTTTCTTGCAGTCCTGGGGATTGAATCCAAGGCCTTTGCACTGAACTCAAAGATAATGTTTCCCCTAGAGCACAGGGCAGGCCTTTTAGTTAGTCAGGCAGACTAACCACCCGTGTAAGGGTTTAGGCTTCCCTGGCTGTGGCTCCCTCTGTGATGCACCCTGTAGTCTGCGTAGACTTATGGCATTGGCTCTTGAACCAACACACATACTGAATGATACTCAGGCATGGCTATGGCTGCAAGTTCTTTGTCTCAGACACAAGAATCAGTGTCTTGCTAGCATAATGATACATGCCTGTAATCCCAGCATTCTGGAAGGCTGAGGCAGGAGGATCACCAGTGTCAGCCCATGCTGAGCAACTTAGCAAGACCCTGTCTCAAAAAAATAATAATAATAATTAAAACTAAATAAAATCCCGAGAAGTCCTGGGTTTGTAGCTAAGGTTCAACCCCTAGTACCTAAAAAGAAAAGGAAAAAAATGTTTTCTGCTAGTATCAAACTGGCAATATGTTTTCTGTTCAGACTACATGTAACAGGTCCCCTGTCTGCTGCCAGGTAGGGCAAAGCCCCAGACATTCCACAGTTTGAAGGCAGATCCAGGGACTAAGTTTGTACTCCTTGATAAAGCTCCACCCTCAGGCTACTCCTTGATAAGACAGCTTTTCTCTCTGGAATTGTGGAGTAGGAAGGGGTTTCTGAGCATTCTCAAGGTAGAGGAGAGTGGCAGTTTGCAGATAGGGAGGTGGTGAGAGGAAGACAGTAGTTGGGTGAGAAGACCCAGCTGAGCGCCAGTCACAGCTGTAAGTGCTTCATGTCACATGAGTTTCCTATCCAGCTCTTTAAGGCTAACTGAATTGTTCCTTTTTCTGTTTTGTCTGAGATGCTTAGAGGCAAAGTTGCTTGCTGATTTTTGTTTTGTTCACTTCTGGCAGTGCTAGGAGTAGAACCCAAGACCTCACGTGTTCTGGGCAAGAAGTCAGCCTCTCAGCTAGCCTCTAACCCCCATAGCTGGACCTGAACTCTGTTTGGCTCAGCCCTGACCTCTCACCAAGTCCCTGGCCAACAGGCAGTGCCTGGGGGTGAGGGTGAGGAGAAACCTTTGATCCAGATGGCTTTACAGGGACAGCTGCCCTGAAACAGAATGCTCAGGTCTTTTTAGGCTGCCTTACTGCCCACAACCCCTCAACAGCCTTCTACGAGCTGTTCTCCTCAGAAAAAGAGAATGGGTGAATTTTCTGGGTTTGCCATTCAAGAAATGTTCCTGGAGTGAATAAAAATGATGCACATCCTCATTCATTCAGCTCTGTTAGCAGAAAGTAACCCAAGAGTGTTTTTTCTGAGTATTCTAAAACTTGTTACAGATCAGGCTCTTTGATGTGGTTGGGGTTTTCCCCTCCAACTTGAACAGCTGGGGTGATAGATAAGTTGTCTGAATGCAACTTTCTGCTTCCAGGACATCACAGGCTTTCTTATCCATGTAGATAAGACACTTATTCACTCTTTGAAGATGTGAGCATTGCCCAGATCCTACAAACTCTTTGCATGATCATCTTTTGTGATATCTTCATAATTGCTCATGCTAAAATCAAGTAAAACAAGGCCTTAAGTCTAGGGTGTTTGACTGCTAGTTATATATTGAATTACTTTAAGTTTGATCCAAAATTGTATATGTTTTAGAATGGTGAATATTTATTTTATCACAGGATAGGAAAATAGAAGCAAAATAGTTTCCTAAAACATATTGTGTGCTCTTTGGTGCTGTTCAGGATCTAGGTAGTCATGAGTGTTTAGGGCCAGGAGAGAATCTAAACAATGGCTGCTTTTAGGTAAACCAATTTTTTTAAATGAAAATATACTAGACTTGTAAGAATCTCTTTTAATTTTTAGAAGATCTGGAAGAAAAGATCTTATTACCCTTCACAATAAATTCCTACTTTGTTTCCCCTATTAGGAAATTTAATATTTTTGGGTTTGTTTTGTTTTGTTTTGTTTTTGTTTTTTGATATTGGGGATCCAACTCAGGACCTTGTGCTTAGAAAGCAGGCACTATGCCGCTGAGCTATCTCCCTAGCTGATGTAGTTAAAGACAACACACACTTGCTAAGGAGATAGTTCAGCAGCATAGCATAAGGTCCGAAGTTCGATTCCCAGTAAACCCCACCCCCCTGAAATGCTAATGAACACAGGCTTTAAACTTATTAAAATCATTTCTCAGTGTTTTGGCCTCACTAACCCCAGTTTTGAATAGCTTTCATACTTAGCTAACCTTTTAGAATCCTGTTTTTCTGATCTGTAAGGTGGGAATTTCTACCTGATAATAGTAGGTTTTGGATAGGTGTTAATTTTCCATTTTATTTCTAATCTGAGTTTTGATGCTACAGTGGATGCTCATTTCCCTTTATTTTACTTTGCCTAAGAAGTTTTTTCTAGGCATCCAGACCTCTGTGATACAGTCTTTGGGGCCAGCTGTTCATCATCCCTGACCAGATCTCTCACTCCTGTTAACCTTTGCTGCATTTCATTTTCCTTCCTTTATTCATCTACATGGCTGGCTTTTTCCCAGGCTTGGCCCAAATTCTTCACATTCCTCTTAAGCCACAGAACTGGCATAGAACTCTAGCAAATAGCTGACAAGGACAAAGTGTATTGGGATGGTGACCACATGTTATGTAACTGCTAATGCAAACAGTGTTATGATCACCCTTGTAGTTGTGGTGCCCTATTTCCTGCCTGTGTCACAGTGCTGAGCGGGCGTGGAGGCATGTGCTCTCTGTCATTTGAGTGATACTAAGCAGTGACCAAATTCTACCAGACTTATGTTCATCCCAGACGTTCCTCCCAGGCCCCAGACTCATGGATCTAGCTGTCTGTTTAGCATCTCCACATGGACAACTAATGAATGTAGACTGTTCAAACAAACTCCTGGTCTTCCCCTACACTAGCTCTATCTGTGTCCTTCCAGGTCTTCTTTGATTACAGCCCTGTTTTCTGATTTTTAAAGCAGTTGAAAAACCTTCCAGGAACTCTACTTTGATTCCTTTTTATCTCTCACACCCACATCCTGCATGTTTGGGAATCCTGATGGCTCTGGTTTGAGAACATACCAAGATCAGATCCTGAGCTCCTGCTCCCTCCAGGCCATGGGTTGGGAGAGAGGTGTGGGAGAACTCCTGCCAGCAGTCCTCACTGAACAAGGTGTTGGGTGGAGTACAAAAAAACATTTAAAAAATGTTCCTTGTAGCTAGAAAAAAAAGATCATTATATCCAGAGCAGTAAAGCCACAGAGAAGTGGAGGACAGAGGTTGACAGAGAACTCAGCTTCTTGATCAAACTTGACCTCTAGTTTTCATGGTTCACAGAGACCAAAAGCTAGGGTCCACTCAGTGGTAGCTTAATAGGAACCGAAATGCTTACAGCAGTGTAGGAGTAAAACAAAGACTCTAGCCCCTAATCCACAGATTCTTAGGAAAGTGACTTTGACCTCTGGCATTAAGCATAGTCCAGGGTTGGAGGTTCTCCTGAGAATTAATAAGCATAGGCTTGGGGCTGGGGAGATAGCTCAGTAGATTAAATGCTTGCCTGGCAAGTGCAGGGTCCTGAGTTCAATCCTCAGTACCACAAAAAAAAAAAGAAAAAAAAAGAGCATAGGTTGATCCTCATGAAGGCTTGTTGAATCACCTAGAGGTCCCTCTGAGGGAAACCTGATGGCTCTGGTTTGAGAACATACCAAGATCAGATCCTGAGTTCCTGCTCCCTCCAGGCCATGAGCTAGGAGATGGGTGTGGGAGGTAGACTCCTGCCAGCACTTCTCACTGAACAAGGTGTTGGGTGGGGCACAAAAAAACATTTAAAAAATGTTCCTTGGAGCTAGAAAAAAAGATCAATATATCCAAAGCAGTAAAGCCACAGAGACGTGGAGGACAGAAGTGTGTCAATCTTAAGGGGTCATGGGGCATGCAGACATTTGGTCAGATGTTCTCAGGTCTCTATGAGGGTACTTCAGGGCAGGCTAACATTGGCGTCAGTGGGTTGGAAGAAGCAGATTTCACTCCTGGGTGTGGTGGTCCTTGCTCAGTCAGTTGACAGTATGAAGAAAACAGAAAGGCAGAGTAAGAGACAGCTCTTCTTGGGTGCTTGTTCTAGGACACAGTATTTTTCTACTCTTAGATTCAAATGGGAACAGCACTTGTTGGATTCCAAAGCTTCTGCCTTTTAGCATGGAACTGTGCATCAGCTCCCCTGACTCTCCAGCTGGCTGGCTGCCTGACTGCAATTCTTGGAAATTGTCAACCTGTAATTGTGTGAGCCAGTCTTTGTAACACATCACTTTATCTCTATCTGTCTGCCAATCCATCCCTTCCTTCACTCTCACATCCTCTTGGTTATGTTTCTCCAAAGAACCCTTACTAATATAGGTCCCAGTTAGAGAAAAATATAAATCATTTCTGGAGAATTCTTCAATTTATTTGATACAGGGTCTCACTACACAGTTCAGACGCATAGTGATCCTCTTGTCTTAGCTTCCCCAGTGCTGGGATTATAGGCATGCACCACCAGGCCTGGCATGGTGCACCTGGGATTCCAGGGCTGGCACAGCATGAGGTACTGGGGATGGAACCCAGGTTGTTGCAGGCAGGCACTTAGAATACTGAGCTATTCTGCCTAGTCAACTTTAGCTAAATCCTTAAAGAATTCTTATAGCATTCCAGGATCCATGTTCAAATCTTAAAATTACAAAAAGAAGGGCAGATACTACCAGTGACAGCCAACAGAAACATTAGATCTGCAGAAGGTTTCAGAAATGGGGACACGAGGCTGGGAACACAACATAGTGATCAGTTCTGTGGTAGGCCCCAGGTTTGATCCCCAGCACTGAAAAGCAAAACAAAACCCAGAATGGATTACCTATGAGTAAAGAGTTGAGGGATCTGAAAAAAGATCAAATAATGCTTCTGGAACAAACATTATAATTAGTTGCAATTATAAGTTTACTAGCCCGATTTAACAGCAGATTATACATAGTTGAAGAGATAATAAAATTGATAGGTCTGCAGAAATTACATAGAAAGAAGTGCCAGGAGACAGAGATGGGTGCCATGAGCAGATAAAAGATACAGAGGAGACACTTAGAACTCATCATACCACCAATCAGCATTGTAGGATGGCACAGAAGCAACATTTGAAGAGCAAAGGTTAAGAAATTCCCACAATGATGAAAGAACCAAGCCTTAATTTCAGAAGTTTACCTAGTTGTAAGCATAATCAGTCAAGAGAGAGGAACACTTAGACATATCACTGTGAGCAGGCAGAATAAAGACAGAGAAGATCCTCACAGCTGTCAATGTTCAAGGCATAGGCATGACTGATAATTCTCTCTTTAACAGCAGCCATTCACTGTTTTTTTAAATTTAAGTAAACAATTTGGTTTTTTTATTTTTTGTCTTATTGAGAAACAAATAGCAGTGAGACAGTTTCAAAACAGGTTAGTAGGACAGTTACAATAATTAATACATTGCATATTGTTGTCTTTGTAGTAGTTATTCATAGTACAAGATGCAGACATGATATCCTGTCCAAACACTATTAGTACAAATATTTCTTCTCATTGAATTAAGAGAAAGTAGGTGTATATCTATCCTGTTCTTCATGTACACACGCAAAATGATCCTTCATATGTATCCCCTTTTTTTTCAGATTTGTCAGAGATAGGTATTCCAGTGTCATTTAAATATCAAAGGTGCATGAATTCAACAAAATAATCCATCATAGTCCAGTAGTCCATAATAGTAGTGGGTTATCCATAGGACTAGCAATGTCAGAAGTTGTTGACTTGAGCCTTTTACAGCTCAGCATATTAATATGGCTTTACTTTTTATACCTCGTTGTTATACTTTTCTGCTGGATAGTTAAGACCAAGATAAAGCAAGACCTATATAACAAGAAATGTAACTTGTGTATCTGACTGTGGGCACATCAGGGCCAGAGGCTATGCTGACTGCCATTACTGAGGAGCACCTGTAGAGCACACTCCAGGAGCTAGAATGCCAAGCATACTTGGCTGACAGTCATTGGCAGAAGAGCAGCCCTATCCTGCCCCACAATTTGCCTATTCACGTCCTTCCCTACCCTCAGCTGATATATTCAGGTGATTCCTCAATAAACCAGATGAGTGCCATCAGCCTGGTCTCTGGAGTCTTCCATTGGTACTCACCACATCTGACAAGGTCTTAAGTCTCATTCTTTTTTTTTTTCCTGCGGTACTGGTGATGGAACTCAGGACCTTGCGCTTGCCAGGCAAGCACTTATTCTACTGAGCTATCTCTCCAGTCTTTCACTGTCTTAATGTAAGAGAAAATAATTGTCACCCCAGACTTGCATACTCCTTTCCTCTCATGTCTTTCATGAGCAAGAGTGAAATAAAGACACTTCAGACAAACAAAAACCAGACCCTGTTACCCACCAACTCTCCTACCAGGCAGTTCTAAGGTATGTCTTTCTGGAGGAGGGGGTCACTCCATTCTCTGCTTTTGGGGTTTTGGGTCTTTTAGATTTCACATGTGACATCATGCTGTATTCAGTCTGTGTCTGACTTAATTTCACTTACAGTGCCCATTGAACTTGGGATCTTTACATTACACTGAGCTGCATCCTTACCCCTTTTTGAATGTTTGTATTTTGAGACAAGGTCTCACTGAGTTGCTAAGTTGCCCAGACTGGGGTTGTTTGAACTTGATGATACACTTGCTTCAGCCTTCTCAAGTGGTGGAATTGCAGGCATGTGCCAACATACACTTTCTTCCTTTCTGAAGCTGAATAGTACTCCACTATACTTACAGCACAGTTTCTTCATCCACTAGTTTGTGGATAGAAGTGTTTGCCTATCTTGACCAGTATGAGTAATACTGCATTGCACACTGGGTAGAGGTCTCATGGAAATCCTGAGTGCATTTCCTGTAGGGCATACTGTATAACCAGAAGTGATTTGAGAGTAGTTCTATGTTTAATTTCTTGAAAAACCTCCCTACTGTTTTTCATAGTAACTATATCAAATTATACTCCCAAAAGTAGGGCACACAGGTTCCCTCTCTCCACATCCTCACCAACATTACCTTGTTTGACTATATTTTTACTTGAAATAGTATCTTCCTATGTTGCCCACTACAACCTTGAACTCCTAGACTCAGGTAATCCTCCTGCCTCCATTCTGAGTGTTGTCTTAGTTTTCGTTTGTTTGTTCTCCCACCCAAGTACTAATCAGGCCCAGTCCTGCTTAGTTTCTGATTGTGTCAGTATTCCCCTTTGAGGAGCCCACATATTCCATAGAGAGGAATTTCTTTTTATTTCAGAACCGGGGATTGAACTCAGGCCCTTGTGCTTGCCAGGGAAGAGCCTATTCCACTGAACCATCTCCCCAGCCCTTGCTTAGCTTCTGAGATCAGAGGAGATTGGGTGCGTTCAGGGTGGTATGGCTATAGACTGTTTGTTTGTTTATTTGTTTTTAGTAATAGACATCCTGACAGGTGTAAATGGTATCTTTATTGTGATTTTGTTTTTTTGTCTCTAATGTATAGTGATCACCTTTTCATATTTTCATATACTACATGTTGGTTGTCTGTTTTGGAAGAATGTCTCCTTAGGTCTGTTTCCCATTTTTGATTGGGCTGCTTCTTGCTATGTAGCTGTATGAATTGTTTATATATTTTGGATATTAACTCCTTGTCAAATAAGTGGTTTACAAATGTTTTCCCATTCCTTAGGATGTCTTTTCATTTTGTTGTTTCCTTTTCTCTGTGGAAGCTTTTTAATCTAATGCAATTCCATTTGTTCTGTTGCCTATCCTTTTGAGATATATATATATATATATTTTTTTTTTTTCATTCATATTCATTACCCACAGGAACAGCAGGGAGACTTTTTTTTCCTGTGTTGTCTTGTAGGCATCTTACAGTTTCAGGTCTTATATTTCTGTCTTTAATTCATACTGAGTTGCTTTTTACATATGGTATAAGGTAAGGGTCCAGCTTCATTTTTTGCACATGGCTATCCAGTTTTCCCAACACCATTTCTTGAAGACACTATCTTTTCCTTATTGTGTATTTCTTGCATCCTTATCAAAAATCAGCTAAGAGAGAGTTCATATGCGTGTGTGTGTGTCTGTGTGTGTGCTTCCCAGAGTCTGTTTTCTTCCATAGATTTATATATCTATATTTATGCCAGTACTCTGATGCTGTGCTCTGATTACTATGGCTTTGTAATATAATTAGAAGAAAGTGTGAGCCTGCTTTTTTCTTCTTGCTCAAGAATACTTTGGCTTTGGGGGACTTCTGTGGTTCTCTATGAATTTTACAATTGTTTTTTTCTATTTCTGTGGACAAGTGGTGTTGGAATTTTGGTAAGGGTAGCATTCAATCTGTAAATCACTCGGTAGTATGGACATTTTAGCAATATTAGCTTTAATTTTTTGAGTTCTATAATTTTTTTCAACTCTGTAGTTGTGATTTATATCTAGATGTGCACCCCAAAGCCTCACGTAGTCCCTGGGGCAGGCTTCTAAATTTTGTGATTCATTAATGTTCCAATGCTGAGATTATGGGTGTGAGTGCTACACCCAGCCTGGGGCAGATAGCCTGAATGCAATTTAAGTAAGGAAGAGAGGCTTGCTCTCTACCATGTGCCACTCAGCCTTGGAGCCAGCTGAGTATAGACTAGAATCTCCATTAATTGTGAGTTAAATAAATCTTTCCTTTCTTAATTTTGGGTATCAGGTATTTTGTCCCAGCAAAGAGAGAAAAGTAATGGAGACAGTAGTCCAGGCTGGCCTTGAGCTTACAGTGATCCTCCTTACCAGTCTTCAAAATGCTAGGATAATAGATGTGTGCTGCCAACACCCAGTTCAGTACTCTTCCAGTTTGTAATATGGAATATCCTCCCATTTATTTGTGTCTACTTTATTTTTTTATCTGGGTTTTATAGTTTTCAGTTTCCAGGGAAGAGAACTTTCACCTCCTTGGTTTATAGTTCTTTTGATCAAATACCTGCCTCCCTGAGCCCCTCAACCTGCATCTCAGTCCTCCCTATGGTAGAAGAAGGCGTGCGGTTTGTGCTTATGGGGAGACTATGTCTAGTTTTCCTTCTGCCAGGTTAACCATTAAGTGCAGCATTCATCCTGCTTGCCATGCAATTTCCTGCTTCAGTTCTGGATTTGATTTCCAACTCAAACCTGAGCCCTGTGGCTGCCCTCTGAATCCAAGCCACCTCCTTTTAGGTTGCAGCTCTTTCTACAACCATCTGCCTGCCTACAGCCTACCCACCTCCAGTCTAGCACTGAATGAATACCTTTTAGGCTCACTCCCCAAGAATAGCCTTCAGATCCATTCCCCCAATCTAGTCTGGGTCTAGAGCTCTAGGATCACTTCAGAATATGAGGACGAGGGCTGAGGGCTGAGGAGCTGGCTTTGCCTTTGTTTATGTGTGGCTGTTGCCATGGCATGCTGAGTCTGCTCCTTCACCTGCCTGCCAGTCTCTTAGGCACTGCCTCCAGGACTTCCATATATAGGCTGTGACTATTGAAGTAGCCTGTGGCCATATTCCTGGCCTCCTGGAGAACGCTTAGCTGTGCTCCTAGCTGTTTTTTTCAAATTTAGGGTCTAGCAGTTTCTGTATGTGACTCCTCCTGTTAAGCAAGCTTGAGCACCCTTTTCCTTGAGTGAAGTCAGTGTGGTCGCTCACCATATGTGGTTCAGCATCATTTTCTGTGCCGCCCACACCTCAAGAGTTCTCTACCTGTCTGTTTCCTCTGTGTGGAAGAAGAGTCCCAAGGAGCAGGCATCTGAGAGAATGGAAAGCCAGCCACTAGCTGAATCTGATCTCCTATGACACAGAGAAAGGCTGAAAGGTTTGGTAACCAGGTGCAGGTTTAATTTATGCCTTCAGAATTCTCTTCAACTCAAATACATAGCATTTTTTAAAAGATCTTTTTTATCTATCTATTTGGTACAAGGTCTTGCTATGCAGCTCAGACTCATAGTGATCCTCCTGTCTCAGCCTCCCTAGCACTAGGATTGCAGGCATGAGCCACCATGAATGGTTTTGGTGGCTGGCTTTGTGCACTCAGGGTTCCAGAGCGGCACGGCATGCAGTACTGGGCATCGAACCTGGGTTCTTATGTGTGCCAGAGAGGTACTTAAACAACTGAGTATCTCCCTGGCCCTCAAATACATAGCATTTTAAGGGTGTCCTATGTCCTATGATTCTAGTAAGCTGCCTCTTCATTACATGTTAGGTAGCCATATGATAGAAAAGCAAAATATTTAATGTAAGGTTTTCACTGACAGAGTTTTTCAACATAAATATTTTTTCATACTGGTCTAATATTTCTCCAGATATTTTTTTTTCATTTGCCTAATGTTTAGCATGTTACTCCAACAAATACAGTGTTTGTCTTAAAAACAATCATTCATTTGAAACTATCATTCAGGAGTTCTGGTGGGATAGAGAGGTCAGGTATCCACAGGAAAGTGCTGAGAACTATCCCCTTTGATCTAAATTCACACAGCAATCCAACAAGAATCATAAGCTAAGTGTTTGCATTTTAGTTGTTGATAATATTGAGGTGATCAAATGACTGTTCCATGTTTTGAAGGATATCAGAAAGGCACTTGGCTTGTGAATTTCCAGTCCAGCAAGCTGAGAGCAATCTAAGTGGATTGTGGTTTGATCAGGATATAGCTAACTCACCGGCATACTTAGAAAGGGAGATACATTTGCATGGGAAGTTTAATTTGGTGTGGAATATGCTTGATTTGAGGTCACTGTAAAGAAAGTCCTAAGGGGACTATACGAAAAGTAGCTGAAGATGAGCGTTTTGGAGCATCTGGATAGCATCTGGAATGTGTTTGGGAGTTATTTATATGTAGATATTAGTTGTATAGGATGAGATTCATTTGGGGATATTGGTGCATTTATGTATGTCTAGATCATTTTTTATCTCATTATTTCTTTTCTCCTTCTCCCTCTGATCCTCTTTGCCAACTCCAGAAGTTTTCTTTGTAGTTTCCTGTTGTTGTTAAAGAAGTGAAAAGTACAGACCATGAGCACCAAGAAGAATGTCATTCAGTGAGGCTTGGGGCTTGGGCAGGAATGCGGGGGTGATGGGATAAACCTCAGGTTAGGAGAGATCCCAGCATCAGTTGATGGGCCTCGTTCCTCTCCTGCTATTTCTTATCTGGCTCTGGGTCCCTTCAGTTCTATGATACTCTAGTTTGTCACCTTCAAAATAGAAGTACAAAAGCTTTTTCTGTATACTTGGCTTTGTAATGTTGTAATACAGTGGTAAGTAGAAATGCTCTATAAGTGGCTTTTTTTTTTTAAAGAGAAAACAGGTTTGTTTGTTTTTTTAATATAATAGCATGATTATTGGAGCCATAAGTCAAAGGTTAGGAACATAAGAATAGAGATAAACCTTTGACAACAGATGGTAGATTGTTAGGAACCAGGAGTACTTAAGGAACAGAGAAGAAACAACAAATAAGGTGAATGTTCTGGGAGGGGTGGGGAAGAAGAGTTTTGTATGTATGTTTAAGGGTAATCAAATTCTGATTTTCAGATTTTAATTTATGATGGAAGAGAATTAATATATTTTATTGTAAAACATCCTGTGACCTTCTATTTTCTTGGGTTGACATTAACTGTTTTGCAAATTCATCCATAAATAGTGTCTTCTGTGGCATAATAATAGGTTACTAAAATTAATATCTGATCCATTTTTGGTGTTTTTTTAATATAGGCCACAAATATCACAATGATTTTAATAATCACTTTATGAATCCTGCATTCTTTTGGAAACAGTATCATTGAGGGTTCATGAGCTCACCAATAAAAGATCTGGGTGTTTAGGATTATTGTCATTTATAAGATCATAGCTCTTGAGCTAATTAAATTCCTTTGAAATTTGTAGCTTGCAGCTGTGAACACATTCTCCTGATGATAATCTCAGTTATGTAACCTCTTGGAACCCCTTTCTATTCGAATATCAAAAGGAATGACAGGAGGTGATAATTAGAGTTAATATTTATCAAAAGTTTATTGGCTATACTTTAGTATTTCTTGAACATAAATAATTCATTTTAGGTGCTAAAATGATAAGGAATAAAAATTCAGAGCTCTCAAGGTCTTGTGTTTAGAGGAAGTCGTATCTGGAACTGGAATGGATGGCTGGAACATCTAGATTTGCCTTACCCTTCCCAAGCTGAGTGTTCCACTGGGTCACAAAAACATGGGGCAAAGATAGCCAGCCAGGGCCAGGGTAGAGGAGGTCCCCTCCCTAGCTGAGCTAGAGTCTGTGCGGGTGAAGTGGCTTTTGTCCTGTACAGGTTTTTTGGTCTTCTATGTAGTTGTCTCACATCGTAGCACCCTAAGGTTATTTAGTTGTTTTGTCTGACATGAAGCTGTCCACTGGGTAATGGTAAAGAGAGTACAGTTCCTGGACCAATATATTGAAACCTTGGACTACGGCCCACATTGCCTTGCTTCTGTGATTTCTGTGACAGTGCCTGTGTGAAATGGACACTGGGTAGCTTGTCTGGTATCTTGTATTCCCCTTTTTAGATCTAATAGAAGCCCAGCTTTATCCAGGGCTCATGCTCACTGCCCCATTCCTGGGCCATGTGACTCAGGAAAGATATTAAACTCCAGGAGGGCCTTTGAGAATGAAACAGAATATGTGGGCACATATCTCAGGCCCTGACATTATGGTGGGGTCTTCTTCCCTAGATACTGCAATGTAACTGGCCTGGAGCAAGGCTGAGGTATCTGAGCTTGTGGTTTCTCTAGAGGATCCTAACAGGTGAGACTGGGCTAAGTATGGAGTATTAGAGCTGGTCATTGCAGTCCTGCTGTCATGGGTTTGGAAATCAACTGCCATGCATGGCATCCGTCAACCCCTGACCAGAGGTGACATGTCCTCTGTCACTCTATCTAGATCAGGGAGTGGGGAAGGTTTCCCTCATTGAGCAGAGCCAGGAAGCATAGGGCTGTCTCTACCCATTAATGCTGTGGAGCACAACAGTGAGAACCCCTGGATCCACCCTGTGTCTACATTAAGCATTATGTATGATAATAAAGTGTTATTGGTTCAACCACCTTGAGTTGCACTTTGAGTTTATTTTTTAACTGTATATCATTTGGGCTCAGAGTGTCCATTGCCGTACAGTTATTATTAAGTTGCCTAAATTAATTGTAAGTCTATTGATACACGGAATAAAGGGATAGGGAGAAGTTCTGATAGTTGTATGTGAGGTCTTCATTTGCTTAAAGGATCATCTTGTTTTGCCTTTCTTCACAAAATGTGAGGATAATCCAGTGAGAGTTTCAATAGACTTAATGGAATGTTGTGTCTGGGGGAGGGCGGTGGCTGCTGCGAGCCATTCACCTGAGCATGTGTGCTGATACCCTGTTTCCATATCCTCCTCTAAAGTGAAAGGGATTCAGCTTGTTACAGTTCATGTTTAGATGTCCCCACAAAGCTTCATGTGTGCAGAGGCAGGGCTTGCAGAAGGTGATTGAATTATGGGGATACTATAGCTGACTTGCATTTAGGAGGCAAGATCTGGCTGGAAGAAGCAAACACTGGTGGCACAGTCCGGAAGACTTGATCTCCCTCCCATGCTCTGCCCTCCTCTCTGTATGTCCTGGCCTCTGTGCCATGAGTGGCTCTTCTTCATCAGGAACTGCCGTGCTATCCTGCCTTGGAACTAGATGTCCATAGACTGAAACTGCTACAAACTATGAGCCAAAATAAGGCTCTCCTTCCTTAAGTTGTGAGTATTTTATCCCAGTGACAAGGGAGGTAATTAAGATAGAGTTGATCTTTGCAAATTATCCAGTGTACTACCTGGTCATAGGTTGATGCTGAACCACTGGAACCTGGCTCATTTGTGCGGGGAAGACTTATAAAAGTCATAATTTCACATGATTTACCAAATAATTCCTTTACTAATAATGATAGCTGCTTTTACTACAACAGGTGAGCTGGGAAATCTAGTATATCATCATCATAATTACATAACTTCAAATAATGTTCAATGCAAATTTCATTTTTTCTACTGAGTTAGCCTTGTTTTCCTTTGTTTTGCATGGCTTAAGACCTTAGTTAAAGGAAGGGGCTACACATTGAATTTTCAAGCCTATGCAGAGCATTTCCTCATAGGAATGTTTAAATGGTAATTATGTCATTCAGAAATTGCTCAGCATCAGTAAGACCAGGGACTCATCCATGAGCTGCTAGTATGCCAACATCTCATGCCCAATTCAATAGTCCCAAGTCCAAAGCACTCCAAAGCCCACAGCTTTTTGAATACTGGCACGATGCCAAAGTTGAAATTCCTCTCCTGACTTCACATGACAGGTTGCAGTCAAGACACAGGCTATGTGTGTGTGATGTATCTGAAACCTAAGAGAATTTCACTTTTTTTTTTTTTTTTTTTTGTCTTTTTCAGACAGGGTCTCACTATGCAGTTCAGGCTGGCCTTAAGCTCACTTTGTAGCTCAGGCTGGTCTCGAACTCACAACAATCCTCCTGCCTCAACCTCCCCAGTGCTGGGATCACAGGCATGCGCCACCACACCCGGCTGCGAGAATTTCACTTTTAGATTAAGTCTCACCTCCGAGATCTCTCATCCCACACTCCACCCCCAAATTCTGGTCCTAAGCATTTCTGATAAGGGACACAGCCTGTACTTTTTTGCCAGCTTCTTATTTTCAGATCCCGAGTGATGTGTGCTGTCTTCTGCAGTAAGCAGAGACAGTAGCACACATGACTGAGGTGCATACTTGTGTATTCACAGTGTGACAGCTTCTAGCCTGCAGCCTTCTCTTGCTGAGTTTCATTTGGTCTCAATAGAAGATACTGACCATTAATGGTGTAGAGGCTTCCACAGCCCTGCAACTTATGATTGGGGAGCTTCTGCAGACCTAAGCTCAGTGGCTGGCTGTGCACAGGTGATGCTTACCGATGATCAGAAAGCTGCAAAACATGCTGTCAATTTCTGTTCCACTTAGAAATTTTTCACTGATCTCTGGGTCTGGGAGGACATTTGACATCTGATTTTGATAACATTACATAACATTGTACATGGGAACTTGGGCTTTGTTGTTGCTGCTGCTGTTGAAGACTGAACAGGGTTGGGCATGCAGAGCAAGTGCTTTACCACTGAGCTACATCCTGAGCTCTTTTAATTTTATTTTGAGACAGAGACTCACTAAGTTGCCCTAATTCACCTCAAATTTGTAATCCATCTGCCTCAGCCTTCTAAATAACTGTGATTTCAGGTACAAGCCACCAGGTCCAGCTGGTTTACTTATTGAAATATACTAAGGATTGCCAGGCATGGTGGTACATGCTTATAATCCCAACACTCAGGAGGCTGAGGCAGGAGGATTTTGCTAATTTGCAAATAACCTGGGCTACAAAGTGAGCTCAAGGCCAGCCTGAACTACGTAGTGAAAATTCTGTCTCCAAAAGAAAAAGACAAAAAAAAAAAAAAAAAAAACAACACTGAGGACCTACCACTGTCTTTCAGTCTGTCCTGGTCTTGGCTGCTTTCTAACTATAAGATGAGCCTGTAGAGCAGACTGATGTTACAGGTTCACCCTTATCCATAGTAGTCTCATCCCCAGCCCCATCTCTCATCCTGCTGAGTTTGCTAAGATGCACTTCCTGGTTTCTTGGCAGGGTTCCTTGGCAGCAGTGTATTTCATGTGTCCCCCAAAGACTGGATGCAGTGATGCATGAGAGCTCTCTGTAGGGGGGAGTGTACTTGTCAGATGTGAGCTATTCTTACCATCTCCTGGAAAGAGCCAGACCTTCAGAGGGTAGCCAGTCATATATTTGCCCTCCATAGTCAGGTGTTGGTCCTTCCCCTGCAGCTGGAGACAGCTGTGAGCCAGGTGAAAGGTGCCTTTCCACATGTCAGGTTCCTAATTATGCTTCTGGAATATGAAAGCTCTGAAAGAAGTTGCCCTTTTAGCATGGAGGGATGGGGCTATAGTTCTGAAAGATGAGTACACTCACTCATCTGCAAGGAGGCATCAGCTTTCCCTATCCTGCAACCAACCTGGCAGACCTGTTATCAGCTTACTGACATAGATCCTTGTGGCACTGAAGAAATACCATGCCCTGGAGCTCCAGGGATTATGAGTGCCAGTTCCTGGAGTGGAAACTCAGATGCAGATAAGCTGCTTGAAAGGTTTGCAAAAGCACGGTGATACATGTTCTGTGGGCTCAGTGGGACTTGGAGGAGGAGGTGGCAGATGGTCTGTGTTTTCTGTGTTGTCCTGCAGCCCCTGGGAGCCTGTAGTCGGGAGGGATGTTCTGAATAGCATGAGCAGTCGGCTTAAGCTCACACTGTGACTGTCAGGCTGCCTATATGTTGATGGGGAGGAGTGGTCCCAGCTTTTGTCAGAATTTAAGAAGGCCTTCTTAAACTTTATTTCCTTAGTTGTTTGAGACACAGTCTCACTGTAGCCCAGGCAGGCCTCAATTCCGTGGTAATCCTCCTGTCTCAGCCTCCCTTACACTTTAATTAAGGTGTTAAAAACTACTTTTCTAAAGTTTTCACCCAACTTGTAGACTTAGTATACAGTGTGTGGGGTGGGCTGATAAGGAGGACAGTTGATTGTCATTTTCAAATGTGAGTGCTAATGAGGTGAGACCCAGCCTCTTCCTCCTCTCCCCCCCCCCCACCAACCCTTACCCCTGCTGCTGCTGCCCTGGGTGGACTGACTATGAGAGCCCAGAGGGACCTAATCACCACAGATGAGCCTGTAGAGCAGAACTCCTGATCTCTAGGCTCTCATCCCCCTGGAGTACTAGGGCTGCCTTTATCCTGCCCAGAGCTATTTGTTCCCAGTCTGTAACCCTGGGCAGGCCAGAACTCATTGCAAAGAACGGATATCAAGAGAAAGAGGATCATGAGAAGCCTAGCATTATCCCCAGCCTCCAGCATAATATTCAACTCTGGAGGCATCCCTGCCAGTACAGTCCTCACACTCTCCTGTCATGGCTCTTCGCCTTCTACTCCCTCAGTCTCATTCCCCAGGCATCCTTGTCATAGTCCTGCCCACAGCCAACTGTGGCCCAGGATTGGTGGCTTCTCAGCATCCAGTCAGCAGTTGAAAATGAACAGAGGGACTCTTTTCTGCCTTCCAGAGTATGGGGCCACTTTACCTGGGGTTGTGGGGTTCACATGCTCTCAGCCTCCTGGCTCACTCTCTCCATTCTCTAATCATTGCAGTGGGAAGCCACATGGTTTATAGATACTTGGGAGTCCCATGCTCCTCTTCACTGCTCTGTATAGGGAGCACCCTTGTATCCAGAGGCCACCACATATGCAACCTCACTGTCAGCCGCACAAGGGGTGAAGTGAGTAGCCCTTGTCACACTGGGTGGCAGCATCAAAGGGTGGGTTTTTCTGAGACCACAAGAGCTAGTAAACTGGACACTGTACTTTCTCTGATTCTAAATGTGTGGGCGCATGGCAGGGGACTTACTAGAGTCATTTAGTCACTAAGCATTTAGTGGCCACCTGCTGAATATCAGGTAGGCAAAAAAAAAAAAAAAAAAAAAGCAGGCAGACTCTCTTAGAGTTGCAGTATGGCTTCATAACTGATTGGCGAGTGAAAGCAGAATTAACTTGGGTGCTATTCAAGAGTTATGTCGTATGACAAAAAGCCAAGGATTTGCAAGAATATCAAGGCAGGGTGCCCAATTTCTTCACAGGTTGGAACGCTTTCTCACTTCACTGACACTTCTGTTTATAGAAAAATGTGCATGTGCTTTGGAGGGTGGTGACTTTCAAGGCTTCATCCTGAAGAGGGAAGTCCCTGTGCATCAGGTGTGCATGTATCAGCCAAGAAGAGAGGTTACCAGTGTCTGTAGCTACTTGTGCTTGTATCCTTTGCATTCTTGAGAGCCACAGAACAGGTAGAGAGGGTCCCTTAGAGCATGTGACCCTGCTGTCACTGAGCAGGGTGGCTGTGTGCTGGCTTCAGGGCTGGCAACCGAGGCACCTCCCGCTACGTTCTCTGTTTTTACTTGGGCTTCACTAGGAGCACCCACTTCACCTCTCTGCAGTTGTTGGCCTGCCCAGAGTTCTCTCTGCAGCAGTGATTTCTCCATAACTTCACACCACTCTGAGAGTTACTCTATACCCATAACTGGCCAGTTTCCTCATTCCAGTATCATTTCCATCCCCAAACTCCACACCAGCATCAAGGCCTGTGGTCTTCTTCATGTGGACACTTGAAATCCACCTCAACATGACACATCAAGAGCTGGTGACATCATTTCTCCCCACAGCTTTCTCTGTGCTCACTCACCTCTCCTAGGGCAGGGGCCACACTATACCACCCCCAGGCAGGGCCTTCCCTTCTCATGTCATTCTGTTGTTTCTGGCCACTGTCACCTCTTCCTTTTCCCATGCTGCTCTGGCTGGCTGTAGCCTGTCAGCATTTCTTTTGGGGCTACTAAGGAGTCTTTGGAAGGTTCCCTGTACCATAGGATTGTGTCTCTAATGCAGCCATCTCTGTCCACACTGCAGTGTTAGACAATCATTCACTGCTGTACCACTCCACTGCCCCCATCCATAAGTACAGGGATCCCAGTTGTGCTTAGGATAAAATCCAGGCCCCTGTGTTCTGCCTCAGCTTTCCTCCCCAACTGTGTCTCTGGGTGTCCTCCACAGGTTGTGGCTATAGCTACATGCTTGTGCTCGCTCTCTCTCTCTCTCTCTCTCTCTCTCTCTCTCTCTCTCTCTCTCTCTCTCTCTCTCTCTTTCTCTCTCTCTCTGTCACTTACTTTACCCCCTCCCTTCCTCTGTTTCTCTATGTGTCTCTTTCTGTGTCGATCTCCCTCCTTCCCTCCCTCCCTATTTCTCTGTCCTCTGTCTGCCTTCTCCCTTAGCCCCCAACTCCCATTCTTACACCCTGAAAACCAAACCAAGTTTGGACTCACAAAAGATGAGTTTTCAAGAAAAAGTCACCATAAAATGAATTTGGTAAAAGGTGACAGATTTATATGATCTAAAGAGAAACCAGAGTACACAAATTTGAAAAAGCTCCCTGTTTGGAGCTCTGCCCTGAAGCAATAACAGTGGATGTTATCCTAAAGGGTAGAGAGACCATTCAACTGAGGTGTGGACAGCTCAGCCTGGGGGTGTTTCTGTTAGACTGCTGGAGGAAAGGGGAGGAAAGGTGGAGTGGTGAAGAACTGGGCCAGGCCCTTGAGAGAGGGGCAGTTAAGAGCAATATTCAGAAGTCCCTGGTGTCCTTGAAGAAAGCAGAGTCTGTACTTCCATGGGCTAGGCATGAGGGCAAAGAAGGCTTGAGACATAGTGAGCAGAGTAGGCAGCATTGCGAGGAGGGGTGTATGCAAGTATGAGGGCAAGCTACATGTGAGGAGCATGCAAATGGCAGAGGAGCCTTGCAAGGGTGTGATGGTGTCTTCACAGTTTGTGTCTGGGCAGCACCAGAGAATCTTAGATCTGATCTGCACAGAAGAAAATGCTCTGTGTTTCAATATTTTAACTACATGTGCACAATTTACTACTTCCGACTAACCTAGCACATGTGGGTGAATTTAGTAGTGTTGGAGTGTCGAAAGGCCCCATTAGAAAGAAGTCTGTCCTTTTGACTTGGGGTGGGGCACCTTTCCCCTGTGAGCTCGGCAACACTACCTTACTCCGTGCTGTATGGTATACATTCTAATGTAAATCAACTTAATCCCAGACACAATTTGTTATAGCAAAATCTTGGAAACAACCAAGATGCCCATCACATGAGGAATGGTTGAAAAAGATGTGATATTTCTATATAATGGAATATTACTCAGCTATAAAGAATGATAACCTTGAAGCATTTATATTGAAGTGGATGCCACTTGAACATATACTCATAAGTGAAGTAGACCAGACACACATGTGCAAATGTTGTATAGTCTCCCTAGTATAAGAAGTCAAAAGAAGAAATACAAATAGAAATGTATAACAACAACTAAAAAGAATTGAGTCAGATAGTTAGGGCAAACTGAACAGCAGATGTTGCAAATTGCTAATCAGCTTCTCTTCTGGATGGTTAACAACCTAATTTCACAGATCAAAAATTGGAGAAATAGAAAGGCCACAAGGTCAGCCAACATTTTGGCCCTAGCCTTTCAAGTTCAGTGAAGACTCAGGACATAGGAGAACCTGTACTGTAATATCATGGAACTCAATTGTGCCCCAAATTTTCTGATCAAGAAGATTATGGAGCCACAGAGGAATTTGATAGATGATCTGTAGTGTACTTAAGGAGAGTCACATGGAGAGAAAACTTTCTCTCAGGCTCTCACAGAGAGCAAACTGGTCAAGCAATGGCCATGACTCATCCACACGGCTGACACAGACAAAGGATCTACAGAGTGAGGGTACAGGATTACAAGATATATCCTGAGGGGATTTGACTGACCTCATCAGATACAAAAGCTACATTTTTTGTTACATAGGTCTTTATATTGAAGTGGTCTTAACCATCCAGCAGAAAAGTATAAAAATGAGGTATATAAAATAAGGCCGTAATAATAAGCTGATGCTGTAAATGGCTCTAGTCAACAATTTCTTCAGATAACTCACTATTATTATGGAATGCTGGACTGTGTTTGATTGTGTCACCAAGTTCAGGCACCTATAATGGTTGAATGACAATAGAGTACCCATCTTTGGCAGGTCTAAACACAAAAAGGGGGATAGAAAGGAAGAACCTTGCAGTGTTTGTATAAACAGTACAGTTAGGATAAATATGCAGTACTTCTACATAATTCTATGAGAAGCAAGATTTGCACTAATAGTGGTTGGACAGGATATTATGTCAGCTTCTTGTACTATGGACAGCCACTAGGAAGATAACAAGGTAGAAAGTATTAATTATTGAAACTGTACTATAGTTCAGCTTTAAAAAAATAAGATATACAGCTACATTCTCTTAATTCATTGATTAGAGACATCTGCTCTAATAGTGTTTGTAAGTAGAATGTCATGTATGCACCTTGTATGACAACAAACCACTACAAGAACAATATGCAATGTATTAATTATTGAATCTGTCCTGCTAATTTGATTTGAAATTATCTCATTGCTATTTGTTCTTCAATAAAAAAAATTAATTAATTAATTAATCCCAGAGATCTGGAGACTTTTGGTATGATTTTTAATACAGTGCATCTGTGGTCAGAAAATATTCATGTATGATGTTAGTCCTTTCTTGTTTATTGAGACTTATGCCACAGTCCCAAATATGGTCTATCTTGTACATATTCCACATGTACTGGAAAAGGAAAGGTTTTCTGCTCTTACTGGGCAGAGCATTGTACAAACGGTACTATGTTCAAACAAGTCAGTAGTGCTATGAGGCTTACCTTCCTGCTGTTCTGTCTGCTCTGCCAGCTTTTGAGAGACTAGACATGCTTGCTTTTCCTTGCATGTGACAGACTCTGCTTGCCTGTTCTGATGCTCTGCTGCTAAATGCACACTTGAAGGATGGCAATGTTCTCTGACTGTTATGTCCAGCTGCCTGTGCAGAGCATTTTTCTTTCTCCTCCCAGAGAAATACTGACCCATGCTCTTGGTCAGTATTAACATCAGCTGGGCCTTAATTAGGTACTGTACTGTTTTACTTTTTTAAACTGCCTGTGTCTTTATATTTAAGCCACATTTTTTGTGGTTGAGCTTTGCCTTTTTTTATTTGTCTGTGTATGTGTATGTGGTTTTAGGGATTGAACCCAAAGCCTTGTGCATGCTAGGCAAGTGCTCTGCCACTGAGCTACACCCACAAGAGTTAAAAAAAAAAGAATATTTTTTATTCTTATACAGGGTCTTGCTAACTTGACAGTCCTCAAACTTACTGTCCTACCACATAAACCTGCCTTACCTCCTACATGGCTGGGATTATAGGTATGTGCTATCTTGATTGGAGTACTTAGATCAGGCATTTTTAATGTGATTCAGCCTATCATCTTGATAATTCTGTTCTACTTGTCTGTTCCTTATCTCCCATAATTCCAGTTTGTTATGGATTAATTTAGCATTATTTTGTGATTTCATTATTGGCTTTATCTTTTCTGTGTGGGTTAGGATATTGAGTCTATGTATGTATGTATGTATGTATGTATGTATGTATGTATGTATGTATTTATTTATTTATTTTGTGGAACTGGGGATTGAACTCAGGCCCTTGCACTTGCCAGGCAAGCACTTATTCTACTGAGCCATCTTCCCGGCCCAGTCTACATCTTTAGTATGTCATAGCTACCTTCTACTGATGCTAAACCACCACTTGCTAAGTTGTGAGAAGCATACATCTATGTACAAGGTATGATCAGAATACACCGTGAATATTTAAATTAGAAATACTGTTTTACAGTAAAATTAGACACATTGCCATGAATCCCCCTTGCTAATTTGTGAAGCAGTTTTGGAAGCCTGTTTCCTGAATTCTGAGGTGTGATTAAAAAATATAATGAATGCTACTGCCCAGTGCCATTCAGCAGAAAGGCAGGCTTGTAAAAATGTGATGCTGTGTTTTTATCTACCTTGTTCACCAGATTTGGTACTGTGTGACTTTTGGTTCTTTCACAAAGTCAAAATAACCATGTAAGGGAAATGTTTTGAATCAGTTCAGGATATTAAGGCAGGAACAACAGCACAGCCAAGGACGCTTACAAAAGAGGACTCCAGAGCTGCTGCAAAAAGTAGCAAGGCAGGGAGGTTAGTGTGTTAGAAGTGAGGGAGTTTTAAGGGAAATTCATAGCAGTATGTCTTTTATTATAGTAGTATTTTTTAAAAGCTTTCACCTTCACTGTGTTTTTTGCTGCTTTTTAAGAGACAACAAAAAAAAAAAGAAGAAGAAGAGAAATGTCCACAGATCTGCCACTGCTGGTTTCTGTGCCTTTCTGTAGATCCAGGTTCCCTCATGTCATTCTCCCACCCGAGGACCTGTTTTAGTACTTCTGGGGCAGGCAGGCTGGTGTGGGGTGCACGCTTAGCTTCTGTTTATGTGGAAGAGTCTGTGTATGAAGTCAGTGCCTGTATCCCACATGCTGTATCTGAATGGACAGGTGCCCTGAATGGTCTGCTGCCCTTCCCACTGTGGGATACCCTTCCCATCCCACATGCCGGAGTGTGGTGCATACTGACCTTCTGTTGCTTTTGAGACTTTCATTATCCCCAGTTCTCAGCAACATGATTATATCATGCTCAATAAGTTTCTGTCTTCTTCAGTTGTTCTTACCTCACATTTGGGTAATTCTGGCCATTATTTCTTCAGGTACTTTTATGTTTTCCTCTAAGTCTCCAGAGATATGCTTATTGTCCCACAAGTCCATGGTGCATTTTCCTTTTTGTATTTCTTTCATTGTTCTGTTAGTGTGAGACCAGAAAGTCCAACCAAATGATTAAGACTATGGGAAACCTCATGTTTCCCTGACACCCCAGGTGTCCTCAGCAGAAAGGCTCCAGGAGCCACTGCATGAATTCTGTCCTAATACTTTCCTCCTGAGTCTCCTATTGCACCCCATGTTGGGTATTCTGACACAGACTCTTACAGTTAACAATTCTTACCCATAAACTAAATTTTCCTGGAAGCAAAACCAAAGGTAGTTCTCAAAGACAATTATCTCAGGTAAGGTTCGGAAGGGATTTCTGGCATGGGTGCCTAAGCGCCCTGTGGCCCATTGGTCCCTGCAAGGCCTGACACCCACTCCACAAATGGGCCCTAAGCGCTGCCTAACCTGTGACCGGGAAGCATCTTGGTGAACAGGGATGCCACCTTCCTTGCCAATCATTGTATTTGTGTTCATATCCCGGACCCCTCTGGTGGAGCTTGTGTCTTTTCTCCTACTCCGTATTTAATTTATAAATGAAACCTTCATTGCACTTGAAATGTAGAAGTTCTGTGTCACCTCCATTTTAATAGATGACACCTCGCTCTGAGAATTCTCTGTTTTCCAGTCGTATTTCTGCTATGCTTCCTGATGTCTGCCTACGGTAACATATTTTGGCATGTGTTTGAAGCAGGACGACTCTCGTTGTGACTCAGACTGCCGTACTTCAGAGCTGACCCATCTGCCACACCAGCATATTTTAGAAAAGGAGCAAATCCAAGGTTGGGCTCAGCAGCACCTTTTCCGCTTCCGCCTGTATATGATCTGCTGTGCACAGAAATGTGTGGAAAAATTGAGAAGCAGTTTTGGAAGCGGGAAGTGAGGAATCTGTTTCTGGGGTGCAATTCCAAAGCAGCTGAGTTTGTGAAAGAAGCCAAGAGTCTGTGTCCTATCACGAGAGGATTTTAGTTTTACTATAAATGTGGAAGAAATGCAGTTTATTTTTATTAAGAAAGAAGAAATTAGAAATATAGTAGTATACCATATAAGGAAGTACTAGTCTGTTTCTTAAAAATTCTAAATAAGCATTTAATACTCTCAGAACTTCAGAATCCAAATGGTAACTACTTGACAGAGGGCTCCCTGTTGCTGATCATCCCCTCTTCTGTGTCCCGTCAAAAGGGTCGTATGAGCCCCTCTGGACTGCTGCTGTATTCCTGACAGTCTGGTGCTATAGCAAGAGAGCCAACATCCAAAATTCTCCTCCTGTCCCAACAGATGCACATGGAACTCCCTGTCTCCCCTACCTCCTGCTCCCAGTCTGGGTCTTTATCTGCACACCCATGTGCACTGTGCTTTATATGTTAGTGTCTGTAGTTCATGTGTGATGTTTCTAAAATGGATAATTATCAGATAAGGAAAGAGATGTGTGTGTTGCCATTTCAAGCTATGATTGAGAATGAAGAGGCCCTCTGAGTGCAGCTCTCAAGATATCTTTTGGGCTCCATTTGCGAAGTTCTGTATGCACTGGGTCTTGTGCCTGCATCTTGAGAAATATGGTACTATGAAGTCAGTGCCTGTGCAAGGGCTGTCCACAAGGCATACAAGGTTAGGAGGTCTTTATGCCATGTCCTTGTCCTCTTCTAGTCTTCAGTTACCCAGAGCTTAATTCCCAGAGTACCATTCTTCCCTCTCTTTCAACTTTTTACTGGATTGAGTGTGAGGTACCATCTGGAGGAACCAGTCTCCCACCCAAGGGATCCAATTTGGGAACTACTCACTGTACTGGCTCTCTGGTGACAGTCTGTCCATGAAAATAGGAAAGGATGGGAAAGAGAAGGTTGTGCCCAGGGGGGTCTACACCTGCCTTGCCATCTAAGAGAGGTATGTGCATGGAAGACCCATCTTTGTAAGAAATCTAGTCAGCTGCACCTGCCTCAGACATTTCAGTTTAACCATGTGCATGAAGTGGTAGAATATTAAAGCCCTCATTATATTATGAAAATGTGATTATACCTTGGCCTTGCACTCTGATTTTCTCTCAGTCCCCACACACAGAGTAGGGAAAGGTGGATGCCAACCCCTGCTCTTCACCCTGCCATGCATCCTTCCAATAGCAGACACACATCCTGTCACTTCGCAGTGGAGACAGAGCATCTTGCATCAATGAACCACAGTGCAATTAGAGAACACCAGCAACAACTATGAACTCTGATGTGACTTTAATCTGGGCCAATGACCTGCACAGCCTGTGGTCTCCAGTATTGGTGTCTGCCATGAATACAGGCCTACAAGGAATTAATAGCTTTCTCATCACACCTATCAAAGGTTGTCTGCCATTAGGATGACCAGCCACTGGCCAGCAGCAAGTCCATCCCAGGGTAGGCTGGGCTGATAGTGAAATAGCATGGTATACTTGGGTTGGGTACAGGCACTCTTTCCAGTGCTGCTCCAGGGGACAGGTGTGATGAGAGATCTATCGGTTCCTTGTCCTGTATCCATGGCAGACACAGTACTGGAGACCGCAGGCTGTGCAGGTCATTGGCCCAGGCTAAAATTACATCAGAGTTCATAGTTATTGATGGTGTTCTCTAATTACATGGTGGTCTAGGCCACTGGCACAAGATGCCCCATCTCTACTTCCAGGTGACAGATGTAGATGTGGAAGGATGCATCATGAGGTGGAGAGCAGGTACTGCCATCCATCCAGGCCCACAAAAAGTTAAAGAAGGAGGAAGTAGCTCCCAAAGGGTCATGAGAAACAAAGCTGAGAAACTGTAGGAAACCAAAGCATATCATTTATTTCCATTTTTGAAACTATATGATTTTTATGAACAGAAACAAGCCATTGGGGCAGAAATGCGAATGTCAGTTGAGAACAGGTTGGGCTGACACAGAAGACACAAAGGAGCTTTATGGAGATGGAAATGTTTCATATTATCATATATGCATTTGTTGAAACTTAGCCAATTGTATATGTAAGATGTGTGCAGCTTAAACTTCAGCCACCTTTAACATGCTTGGATGATAACATCTGAGCAAAATATTTTTATTTGTGGAATTTTAACATACATATGTGTATATAAAATTCCTGATCCTGGGAGTAGACATTTGCCAGTTTGAGTGAATCGTAGAAGCTTCATTTCCCTTTATGTTGTACCTACCCTTATTTGTACTCTTTATTCTGTGTGTTCTTTCATTTGGCATGTTTTCAAAGTTCACCATGTTGTAGTATGTATGAGTACTTCATTTCTTTCTGTTGATGAATTAATATTCCATTTGATCAGACAGTGTTTGATGGACATTCAGGCTGTTAGGAACCATGCCACTCTCAACAGGACTACGTAGGCTTTTGCATGACCTGGCTGTTCTTTTGAATTGATCTGCTGGCAGTAAACTCTCCTGATTTCCCCTCTTCTTAGCATGACTTGAATTTCCCTTCATCTTAAAGGATATTTTCCGAGCACCTACATTTCTGAAAGTGACAATTCTTATCTTCCAACACTTTAAAAATTTCACATCACTTCTTTCTGTCCTTTGTGATTTCTATTGAGAATATGCTGTCATGAAGTAATTTTCCCCATATGTAAGGGATCATTTGTCTCTACTGCCTTTGAGATTATTTTCAAAGACTTGACTCCATCATGTTATGGTGAAAGGGAAATTAAAACTTTAAATAAAGCTTGCCAAGAAGACAGGGATGTAGCTCAACAGTATAAGTGTCTGCCTGGCAAGTGCAGGGTCCTGAATTTAGTACCACACACACAAAAGAGCCTACCAAGAATGTGCTCCAAAACCAGGTAGACATATCTGGACAAACCTAATGATAGAACATTTCTTCCTTTGTGTTACATATATATTTAACTGTTGGCCTTGCAGTGTAACTTGAGATGTTTAAACTACCTTAGCAAATCATGATGCTACTCAATCTTCCGATCACACTTTGCCGAATCTGTCTTTGTACCTCCCTACCTGTTTTCCTCATAAGATCCCCCAAACCATTTTAGGCAGGGCTCTAATTCTTTGGGAGCTATCTTTCTCAAGCCCATTGGTAGAATCATCTGCCTCCTAAGACTTCTGTGTTTGGTCTATTTTTCTGGAACAATGGTATAGATTTTTCTTTAGATGTATCTGTAGGCCTGTCTTTTGCCAAATCAGTTACATTTTTAGTGCTTACTTCTTGAACTAAATACTTCTTGAAAAAAATAGTTTTCAATACTATTTTTTTCTTTCCTTCCTGGACTATAGTAACACAAGTGTTGGTCTCTTATTGTCCTATACTAATTATGTTATGTTATTGTATTATATTTATGTTTTTGGTACCAGGGATCGAACTCAGGACCTTGCACTTGCCAAGCAGGTGTTTGTGTTGCTGTGCTATCTCCCCAGTCCTCTGCTTTTTTTATTTTAACCTACTTTGTCTTGATCAATTGCACTGATTAATTTTGTCATGTCTTCCAATTCACTGACATTTTATCTGTCTCTTGTCTTGCAGTTCACTGATTTTTCCATCTGACCCTTCCTTTCTGCTTTCCATAAGCTTTTTCTTTCAGTTATTATACTTTTCAGTTCTACCTTTTCTTTTTATCTTCTATTTCTTTGCTAAGATCATTTTAAAATATGTTTCTACCATAGTTGCCTAATTGAAGAACTTTTATAGTGGCTGCTTTGGAATCCCTCTATTAGTCCATTTTTAAAACTATTGTGAAATACTTCAGGCAGGCTGCTTTATTTAAAAAGGGGTTTATATCATGTAACTCAGTTGTGTCCCAAATTTTCTGGTCAAGGAGATTATGGGGCCAAAGAGGAAAGTGATCGATGATGTAGAGTGTGCCTAAGGAGTCACATGGAGAGAAAACATTCTCTTGGGCTTTCACAGAGAGCAAATTGGTCGAGCAATGGCTGTGGCTCATCCACATGGGTGACACTGACAAAGGATCTACAAACTGTAGAACAGGGTTACAGGATAAACCCTAAGATATTTGACTGACCTTATCTGATACAAAAGTTACATTTCTTGTTGATAGGTCTTATTTTATCTTGGTTTTAATCATCCAGCAGAAAAGTATAAGAAGTAAAGCCATATTAATATGCTGAGCTGTAAAAGGCTCACTCAAGTCAGCAACTTCTGACATTGCCAATCCTACGGAAAACCCACTACTATTACGGGCTACTAACTATATTGGAATATTTTGCTGAATTCATGCACCTACAATATTTAAATGACAGTGAAATACCTTTCTCTGACAAAGCTAAACAAAAGAAGAGGATACAAATGAAGGACCATTTTGTATCTGTGTATTCAAAATAGGATAGATATACAGCTACTTTCTCTTAATTCTTAATAAGAAAGAATTGTTCTAATAGTGTTTGTGGATGGGATGTCATATCTAAACATCTTGTACTATGAGTGGTCACTGAGAAGACAGCAATGTACAATGTATTAGTTATTGAAACTGTCCTACTAATAGGTTTGGGGGCTGTCTCATTGCCATTTGTTTCTCAAGAAGTTATCAAAAATAAAAAAATAAACGGGGTTTATTTTGGAGCAGGATTCTGGAGGTCAGCACCCCAGAAGGATTGCATAAACACCCGTTGGCTGTGTCACATTGTGACAGGGATCTGTGTCTCATTCTCCTTATGAAGCCACCTGTGTGGAGGATGAAAGTCTACAAACTGGAAACAACAGGAGTGGGGGGTGTCTTAGGGTTTCTAGGGTTATGTTTATATAGTCCACCTGTTATTTAGACAATAGTTTCATCCACAATTGTGCTGATGTCCTGCTTCAATGACACTTCAGAAAATTTCCTACCATCTAGGGAAAGGGTGAGGGGTAAGGGATCTAATTGCTGTTTTTGTTTTGATTTTGTAAAAATAAACTTAGACTTATTTATAATCTACATAAAGAAAAATTCATCATTAGGTGAAAGCTGCATATGCCATGTAACTGCCACCCTGACAACAGAAAAGTTGACACCTCAGATCACTTGATGGACTTTCCCTAACACAGAGCCTGGATCTGTTTTCTCTTCCTTAGTTTTTCCATTTCTTTAATGGCTTATAAGTAAATTCATATAGTATACAAACTTTTAAATGTGGTTTTTTTCTTTATTATAGCTTCATATCAATTCATCATATGATTGTTTGTACCAGTTTTCTGGGCTTTTTTATTGCTAAGCACTTTTTCATTGTATGTAAATGTACCACCACAGTCAGTAGTTTATTCACTCCACTGATGAAGGGTATTTGAATTACTTACCAGTTTTGCACTTGAGTAAAAAAACTACGTATGTTTTGGGAACAGGATTTTTTTATTTTATTTTATTGAGAAACAAATAGCAATGAGACAATTTCAAAACTGATTAATAGGACAGTTTTAATAATTAATAGATGCCAATAGAATACCCATCTCTGACAGGACTAAACAAAACAGGATTTTTGTTTAAACACAAGTTTTTGTTTTCCTGATTGACTATATAGAACTTGGATTGCTGAATTGGATAGTAACTACATGTTTACATTTATTAAGAAACTGTCAAGTGTTCCAAACTACTGTACCATTTAAAATTTTACCAATGTTATATGAGAGTTCTAGTTGCTCCTCATTCTTGTCAACACTTGATGGTGTCAGGTGATCTTCATTTTAATTTTAACCATGCTTTGAGTTTTCCTGATAACCAGTGATGCTAGGCCACTTGTGCTATGCTTGTCTCAGTCCAAACATGCAGTCTGTTTGGCAAATGCTTTCTCCCCAGTCTTACAGATTTTTTTCTTCTTCTTGTCTTAACTGTGTCTTTTGAAGAGAAGATGTTGACAATCTTGGTAGGACCCATTGGACCCTTCCCCTTTTAGCATTAGTGGTGTTTTTAATTTTGATCTTAAGAAACTTGACCTGACTCACAGTTATAAGGATGTTCTTCTAGAAATGATGCAGTTTGGGTTTTTCACAGGTCAGATTTTGGATGTAATTTTTACATATGAGACATCATATGAAGTTCTTAGTCTATGCCTGCAAGTGCTCAGTTTTCCAGCACTGTGTATCGAAAAGGCTATTCTTTCATGATTAAATTGCATTTATAACTTGCCTGACAGCTAATGAAGCTATAGGCTTGCTTCTGAATTCTTTTACTTTATTCAGTTCTGTGTCTCTTCACTAATATACAGGTTTGATAACCATAGTCTTGAATCTAGAATTGTGCGTTTTCAAGTATTTTTTTATTTGTCCCATTTCCTGTACTTTTTCAAATAAATTTGAAGATTTGTCAACATCTGTTGAGATTTTGGTTGAAATTACATCACATGTGTAGTTGAATGTGGGTGAAGGAGAGATTTGGGTCCCAGTGTCCCCTTTAAGAGCACTTGCTCAGTGGCCTTCTTCCACTAGCCTTTTCCCTCCTAGATGTCCCACTACTCTCAGTGCAGTGACCAAGAGCTGAGGAGCACCTTTAACACATGGCCTTTCGCCAGGCACTTCTAGGACCCCTAGCAGCTCTCACATTTCTAGTTCAATATTCTTAAATTATAAAACTGTCATATCTGAAGGTGAGTGGTTACTAAATGCAGGATAGTTGCATTTTGTGGTACTGGTTTTATGAAATGTACTTTCACAGAAATAAATGTTTCTGGATTAGCCTGGAAACATTTTCTCGTTTGGTAAGCCTGTCATTAAGAAAGAACCTTCTAGGTGAAGATCCCAAGACACTTTCGTTTGAACAGAAGCATTCCATGTCTCTCCAGACCCAGATGCAGAAGTGTGTCTTCATGCCCTGCGCCTTGTCCAGTCTGTAGTTCTGGAGCCAGAAGTCTTCTCCAAGTCGGCCTCTGAGTTCCAGAATTCACTGCCCCTGCAGCGCATTCTGGCCATGTCCAAGAGCCACAACCCCCGCCTTCAGACTGCAGCCCAAGAGCTCCTGGAAGACCTCCGCAACCTGGAGAGTGGTGTGTAGTCCCCTCTCCTCCTCAGCTTCTTCACCTTGTGTTCAGAATCATTTTCCTGAACTATGTGCTAGAGGGGCAGACTGGCTAGAGACAGATGTGAACAGATGTGTTTCCCACAGCACTTTTTCCTGTAGGTGATGTGCTGTGTAGGGCTACTCTTGGCCCAGGAGGAGCCTTAGGAGACCCATCCCTCTGCAAGGATCACTCTGTGCTCTCTGGAAGAGGGCTTTCTTTGCAGGTAGCCTGCCTGGGACCTGGAAAATGGGAGGTTACACAGCTATCTACTCACCGTTAGCATTTTCCTGAGATGCATTTCTCTGAAAAACAGTTCTTTCTGTCTCTAGTAATTACAATTAAGCCACCCAAATGCAGGATTGCCTCTATTATCTCTTGGTGAACCTGGGAGTCCAGATAACATCCACATTTTAGCTTTAATTTTGTGCCTCTCTTATTTTTGAATAAAATCAGAAGAGTCAGTGTCGCAGTGATTATGTTCTGAAACAGAAACATGATACTAGGAAGTTGGTCTTTGTGTATGTGTGACAGTGGGTACATTTGCTCTCCTTGTATTGCCCTGGCCTTTTAGCTATAAGCTGAAAAGTTACGTTTTTCTTAATATCAAACTGGAGGAAATGGCCTCATATGTTAGAACAGATTTAGTGAGTTTAGATTCTTGTTTCATGATGTCATCCTTTTCCATGGGCATGCTGTGTATGTGCACTTTGTCATGCTACTCAGCTGGTATCCTGGGCCAGTAAAAAAGGACAGAGGAGAGGGCACCACACCTCTTCCCCAACACTGATACCTGAGAGCACTGCTGTATCTATCTACTGGTCCTGCTGTCACTGCTGGGGAACACACCCAGCCTTTCCCAGAGTACTTGTGTATGTCCCTGCAGGGCTTGGCTCTGGGTTTCTCATAAGAGAGAAGGTAAAGGCAGGTGTCTCTGCATTGGTTCCCTAAACACACATGGGCTGTTTATACTGTGGGTGTGGTGGTGTTAAGTTATTTCATTTCTTTTAAGTGGATTTTCATAGGTTTCTGGGTGAGGCTGGATATGGAGGGCAGAGGAAGGCACAGCTGCCTGAATTTCATGAGCCAGCATGCTGTGGAGCACTCTCTCACTGAGCCAAGGAGATGTGGTGAAAAGCAGCTTAAGATTCATAGGGCCATCTGTGCTGTGTGCTTCTGTAGGCCTTGATTCCTGGCAAAGACCACTGAGGCTGTCATGTCTTTGTATTTTCTCCAGCCTGTGCAACCTTCATGCTTGCTGTTTGTGTAATGAGGCAGTGGGGAAGCTGGTGCAAAACCTTGTTCTGCCTCTGGAACTGCGGGATTTACCCACCAAAGACAGGGCCAGTCAAATGCAAAAAGGATGAAACACATCAGACGGTGGGTATGGCGGACAGAAGCAAGGATTGAGCCTGACTATAGAGAGCTCCTATGCAGTCAGTCTCTCAGGAGGGGAGGTGCCCAGACCTGCAAGGAGTGGCAACCACCCCTGCTCTTACAGCAAGGCGAGTAGGAAAGTAGGAAAATGTGGCTGCCTTTACTCTTCTGTCATCAGTAAGATCCTCAGCACTAGTGTGCACATACAGTAACCCAGATAGGGGATAAGCAATCAGTCTTTTAGATGTGCTAGTGTGTGCTGCAAGATGAAAATGTTTTTTGTCTTTCTTTGTCATTTTTTAGGAACATTTTGTCCTGGGTTTGGGTTTTTTGTGTCTGTGCAGGGGTAGGGGGTGGGAGGTTGGAACCCAAGAAGCAAGCATTCTACTGCTGTTCTGCATTCCTGGCCCTCCTCCTTAAGTTTTTTGATGAGCCTAATGTAAAAGTTTACCATTTTAAGTGTAGAATTCAGTGGCATTATGTATGTTCAAAAGGTTGAATAACCATAACCACTATTTCCAAAACTTAATCCTAGCCCAAAACTCTGTACCTATTAAGTATCTCACCATCCTCCAAAACTTTTCCCCAGCCTTGGTGTTCCCTGTGCTGTTTGTCTCAGTGGCCTTTCCTCTTCCAGGTACTTCTTATGAGTTAGGAAGCAGGCGGTCTGGCTTGTTTCATTTAGTCTGATGTCCTCAGGGTACATCTCTATTGAAGTGTGCGCCAGAACTTCCTTTCTTTGTGCTGGTATAATCCCCTGTGTGAATGACCCATGCTGTGTTTATCCATTCATCTGTTGAAGGACACGTGGATTCCTTCCACCTTTGAGCCTCTGTGAGTAGTGCTGCCAGGAACAAGTGTGCACAAGTATCTATCTGTTTGAGTCCCTAGTTTCACTTCTGAATATCTTCCTAGGACTGAATTGCTAGGTCATACAGTGTTCTTCATTTAACTTTTCTAAACGGGTCCTCAATATGTAGCCTAGACTTGCCTTGCCTTAACATCTCAATAATCCTGCCTTTGCCTCTCAAGTGCAGGGATACCTGGCTTATACTTAATTTTTTGAGGAGCTGTCCATCTGTTTCCCACAGGAGCTTTACAATTTTATATTCCCACGCAGCAATGCTTGAGGGTTCCAGTCTCCATGTCCTCATCAACACTTTATTTCTTGTTTTATTGATAAGAGCTATTTATAATAGGATCTTTGGCCCACACTAGATGCACAGAATTTTGGCAATGGACATTGCCCTTTCTCAGCTATACAGCCATGGGGAAGTAAGACGCCGTATCTGAGTCTGTAAGTTGACCCACAAGTACTTTACTAACTGGAGGGCTCCAGTCAGTGATATAAATTTGGCCTTCTGGGCAGATATAGAGGCAAAGTCCCAGCCTTGGTATCTTCCTGGGGCTGAACACTACATGTCCTCTCCTGCCCAGAGCAAAACTACTTCCATCTGTAACCTGCCCCATCAGCATCCTCAGAGGCACATCATGTAGATCCACCAACTTAAGTAGACTTGTGCAGTCATTCCACTCAGTCGAGTAGAAGCTCAGTAGTCTGCTTGGGTGTCCTTTCCTAGGAGCAGAGCAGGGAGGCTCCCTCAAGGTGACCTCTTGGGTGCCTTGAGGCCACCAACCTCCAGTCACCATACGGTGTTGTCCTCTTGCCACTTAAGACTTTGTGAGCCTATTGGGTTTTTTACTTCTAAGACTGGCCCAGGACTAACTTGGCAGGAGGATGATTACAGCCTGTTCCTAGATAGCTGGCCTTCCTGGCATTGTTATGTCTCCAGCCCTTTGGCAGCAGACTGCTGGGCAGGGGACATTGCCTTGTCTTGAGTAAGGACTTCTGCCACCACTTGCTGATACTCCTTGTTGCTATGAAACAGATTTGATTTTATTTTTTCTTTTTCCTTTTTTTTTTTTTTTTTTTTTTTTTTTTTTTTTTTTTTTTTTTTTTTTTTTTTTTTTTTTTTTTTTTTTTTTTTTTTTTTTTTTTTTTTTTTTTTGTCGAACTGGGGATTGAACTCATACCCTTGCGCTTGCCAAAGAAGTGCTTATTCCACTGAGCCATCTCCCCGGTGAAACAGATTTTAAAAAAGCCTTCTCCATATTAGGCAAACAGAGGTTAAGAGCCTAGTGAGTTTGGTTTTTAAAGACTGGAAAGCCTGCCATCACTTGCTATGCAGAGTATTGTCCTCTTTTCTCCCTCTTTACGGGGAGGCTGGGACTTTGCCTCTTCATGTAAGACCCAGGTATTCATGGCTATTCTGGTAGAAGCCAGCCATTCAAAAAAAAAAAAAAAAAAAAAAAAGAAGACTGTGAATCGCCTTTAGTGTGGGACAGCCCAAACACCAGAATTGCCCTGTACTGCCTGAGTCCATTGCTGTCATGCCTGGTCCTAGGACATAGTCCAAGTACTTCACCATTCAGGAGGAAATCTGGACTATCTCAGGTATCACTATATGCTGAGCCAGGAAATTTAGAACCTGTATAGTATTTTTTATCTGAGATTTCCTTTGAGTGACTAGAAGTGAAAAGACCATGGACATATTGGAAAAAGGAGTGTTGGGGCACTGGGGTTCCCTCAGGTGCTCAGCAGGCACTATTGGAGGTACAAATTATGACTAGGCATGACCAGCCATTCCTCCCAGCTGGGCTCATGTCTGCCTTTTCCTTGACTTACGAATCCTCAGAACAGTGGTCCTTGGCTCTGTAGAGTCACAGGTCACTTGAGAGTCTGAGAGTCCCAGACACAGAAATGCACGCAAACACATACCCACCAAGTGCAACTATCACTTGCCACACTAGCATTCATATGACCTGCTACAGTACCCAGCACATTGGGAGGCACTTGACTATCAAAAGCACTGAGCACAGCCTTGATTTCTAGGGAAAGCTAGGCTCTGCAGGTGATCTGCAGCCAGCAGCTGGATGCACAGTGCTGGTTTCCTGTTGACATGCAGGGCTTGTAGCTCACTGGGTGCCCATGGCCACTAGCTGCAGGTGGGGACACTGGGGCCCAAATGACAGAGCTTCACTTTGCATATGTGCTGCTCTGTAATGATCCTTGATCATGGCTGTTGTCACCTATCCCTTCCTTGGTCTGTTGTCACCTATCCCTTCCTTACCTGGCTCACTGGCTTCCAGACCAGTAGATGTCCTGCTTCTGTATGTTTGGAGAGCTGGTGACAGTGGTTTAGACCCTCTGAACCTGCAGGCCATCAGCTTGAATGAGGGAAGGGGCACAAAATGTAGATAGCCCCAAGAGCAGTAACCACTTTGCACTTTACCACAACAGGATCCATGGCTGCCTTATCATATACGGTGATGCATAGAAAGGATGGAGAGATGCACATTAGTCATCAGTATTAAATGCAGGCTCTAAAAGGTTCTGTTCAGTGTCTGCAGGTCCACTTTTTATACTGACATTTATTTGTGTCCCAGCGAGTTCGCTACTCACAGGTCACTGCAACCTATCTGATGGTTGCCTAGAACAATCTAGTATGCCTCATTTTCAGTGTGTGTTTGAGATTCTTCATTGGCAAGGCAAACTAGATGAATAGCGGGATAGATTCTTTTCCCTGCGCTGGGCCTAAAAACCAATGGCAGGCTCCACCAGTCCCAGGATATAGAGGGGCAGAGAGCAAACTCCTTTACAACAGTGCTGCTGGGAGTGGGATGAAGGGGCAGCTGAGGCTGTTAAGATCACTGAGGGCGGACAGTACATAAACTCATCAGATGTGCATTTTGCAGCTCCAATGCTTACCTCTACAGTATACACACTGCAGGCACACCTGCTGCCTGTCTGCATTGTCTGGAACATTTTCTCTTCTCCATGAGTTACCATACTTGCTCTGTCCCCAGCCATGGAAGCGAGTTTTCTAATCCAGGTGCTTCATGTCGGCATCTAACGCATCCCTCCACACGTGAGAGAAGAGGCTGCTCCACATGTTTGGGTAAGATGTCCCACCACTGCACAGCTAAGGCTATGAAGAGTTGTCTTAAAGGGATCAAGGTGTATGTGCTGCACAGATTCCTCTTTCTTAGAGCAGATTAGCAAACAGAGTGAAGACCTGGCTGTCCTAATTGGGCTGTGGTTCTGCCCAGAACAACAGCATGGCGTGTGCATGCATATGTGGGTGTGTGTTTGGATAGTGGTAGTGTGCTATGTTAGGAATGTTTTGCTGGGGTGTATGCAGTGTTTGGATTATGTATGTTTAGGGTATGAACTATATGTGTGTGCTACATGCTGTGTTTAGAGTATATATGGTGCAGTGTTTGAGTGTAAGGTTGTGCATTGGTTTGTCTGAGGTGTGTGATATATGCAATCTTGCTTGTATTTGTGTTTGCTGTTTTTGAGGTGCTTGCACTACATGCCAAGTTTGGAGTGAGCATGTGTCCAAGTTTGGTGTGTTTGGGGAGTGCTGAGTTGGAAAAGTGGCCATGGTGGAGGCTAGAGCTTGCTATTCTCCAGCAGTCTCCTGGTCTGTGAAAGGTGCCTTTCCTGTTCCCCTGCTCTGAGGGATCCCTCCCCTGCACAGAAGGGGTTCACTTGAGGTCATAATCATAGAATTGTGTCCTCCAGTGAGAGGTGGACCTCCAAGTACCTAGCTGTGTGGCCTAGGACCACTTTTGGTACTTGGGTCTTGGGTAAGTGATCCAGTCAGAGGGCTTGTTTCAGCTGATGTCACAATCCAGCAATCACAGTGGTACTCAGGAGCCTATGCTGAGGTCTGGGAGTGCTGAGCCTCAGGTGACCCCATGTCTCTATTTCTCCACTTCTGCACCCTGGGTGTGAAGACACTGGAGGGTACTTTGGCTTCCAGACTCCAGCACTCCAGAAGACATATTCAGTCCTGTGCAACCTGAAAGCACAGCCACATTTCTGGGTGTGTAGGGTATGAGCTATATGTGTGTGCTACATGCTGTGTTTGGAGTGTACACTGCATACACCCCCAGCGAAACATTCCCAACATAGCACACTACCCCCATCCAAACACACCCACATATGCATGCACACGCCATGCTGTTGCTTTGGGCCGGACTACAGCCCAATTAAGACAGCCAGGTATTCATTTCTGTTATCTCCTCCCTGTTTCTGGCTGACAACCAAATGTAAAGGGCAGTTGTCTGCCTGGTATGTAAGGACTGTGACAGGTGACTGCTGAGCAGTGATTTGCATTTCTCCAGGGACACAAGCCCACCACTAGCAAGACCCAGCTGGTGCAGAAGCTGCCAGCTCCACTCCATTGTCTTGTGATCTGAAGCCACTTTCTCATCCTGTTTCCTCTCTTGTACCGGAAGACCCTGGGAGGGGCCAGAGGAGCTCTGTGTGCAGACTGGAGGTGCTGGGATTACCAAGAAAAGGGCAAGCCCCAGTCCCAGGATCTGCTGTGAGCTGCAGGACCTGGGGCCCACCTGCTGAGTCCTGGACCTCCCCCCAGTGCCTTTGCAGCTATGGAGCCATGTGTGCCCTGCCCAGCTCACGTCACAGCATGGAACAAGACTGCCTGTACTCTGTGGGCTCCTGATGCTATCGTCTGTCTCATAGGAAACCCTGGCTGAGGTCTGGGCAGGTGAAAAGCCTTCCTGTTTGTCCTCTTAATTAATCACACTCAGTTCTGGGCCAGACCGTCTGTTCTTGGCAGTGGAACTTGGCCCCAAGGGCACGCTGCCTCCGGTGAGGCTTGTACAACCCACAGTCCTGCCACCATTCAGCCTGCCTTCCTTGCCCTGACTCAGCAGCACTTCCTCATTTCTCAGTCCTTCCAGAACACTCTGACCTTGGCTACCCCAAGTGCTGTTGGAAGCCACAGCCTTCACTCAGGCTTCAACTCCATCTCTTTTCCGAGGGCTCTGGCCTTTCTAGTGCAGCCACACAAGTCTCAGGCCTCCACCCGCCTTGTGCCTTGGTTCCTATACCACTGAGGACAGGAAAGGTGGCAGCTGAGGAACATGCACACCAGCAAGCAAACAAGTTCAAGTCCCTCCTGTTCCCTTATAAATCTGTGTGATGTGGGGCAAGGATTACATTTTCTATTGCTCTAGTCTCTGAACAAAAGGCCTATATGAAGCAGAGCATTTCTCAAGTCTTCCAGACCTATCCCCTGCCAATAGCCCCTAGCCCCTGAACCTCTTGCTGTCCTCCATCTCAGCCCTCTTGCACTGCAGGTCATGAGGTCCTACCCAGAGCACTTAATGAAAGATTAAAGGTGGGGTGCTGGGCATGAACCTGTTAGGGGAGGAGCACATGCACTCAGTGCCTCTGGTCACTATATGCTCCTCTCCCTCCAGGTTCTCCAGCCTCCTCCTGAGACAACCTCTGCTCAGAGCAAGTCAGATGGGGCAGGGCCACATCCTGGAGCTGAAGCTGGAGTTGCAGCCCAAACCCATCATCGCTTTTGAACTTGTCATGTGCCACATGCTTTTTGCCCAAATTTTCATACTCCTTTCCCTCATTACATTTAACATGAGTTCTCATTAAATTCAAGCATATCCCAAACACAGGAAGGCTAGGACCTGAGACTCCAGCCAGGGGCACAGATGTACATATAGCAGGCCCATAGTTGAAGCATGTGGCCCACCCTGACCAGGATAGTGCATATGTCCCATCTCAGTGCCCTGCTCCTGGGTTGGCACCTGGTAGTGTGGACCCATCTGTGAATCTCCCTACTACCCTAGCATGTTCTGTGAAGTCCCAACACCCACCTCAGTTCTCCAGAGTGTGCTGGTGGTCTGGCACTCTGTGGTCTCCAGCCCAGTGCCCTCAGAGCTGGGAGCCTCAGGGCTTCACTGTCTCAGCAATTCTGCCCCTCACAGGTTGCTGGCCTGAGCCCTGATACCACTGTGCACACATTGCAAGTCCATCTCTACTCCAGCCACTGCTGTATGGAGGTGCAAGCTCCTCACAGGCAATCTATGCTCCCCACAGGCAAGCCATGTTCTCCAAAGGCAGCTAGAGCTGGGCACAGCCTCAGAGGGTCCTTGAAAGCAGAGTCTCAGCTATGTAGGTGGCTAGCTAACTCTCAGCTGGGTGTGGTGACACACAGCTGTCATCCCAGCACTCAGAAAGCTGAGGCAGGATATTGCCCCCATTCAAGGCCAGCCTTAGCTACATAGTACAACCCTGTCTCAAAAGCACCTTTGGAGCAGGACTGCCATAAGGGTACTATGGTCCCCTGGCCTCACCTTCCCTTGGATGCTTCAAGCTCACAGAGCTTACCACATGGAGCCCTGCCTTGGGCTCTGCTGCCCAAGTGTGTGTCCCTGTCCACCCTGCTTCCTATATACTTTAAGATGGGATAAAGTGTCAGAGAGTAAGAAGCAAAGAAATGTGAGCAAGCCAGCGAGCAGTTATTTCTGTAGCCAGGTGCCTGCCTCTTCACAATGCTGGGCACAGCCAAATCTGACAAATTGGTATCAGAGCCCCTGCACACTGGCCCTGAGCCTAGCCCTGAAGAGTCAGGGATTTGGAAATGAGGGCATCAGGCTCAAGTCAGTCATGAGAACACCTGTTCTCTTAAGAGCTTGGCAAGGGTAACTGCTGGGCTGGCATCACCTGAACAGTCTCACATAAGCATGCCCCAGCCTTCTGGGCACGTACTTAGAAATCACTATTTTGCAGGCAAGGAAAGTGACTTTTTGAGGCCACATTCTAGAAAGAACAGGCTGGAGCTTGCACTGGGCATTTGGACAGTTTTTAGGGGCTAGAAAGGAGCACAGGTGGGTGGTGGGTGGCCTCAGGAATACTGACAGCCTGTGGCATTGGAACTGGACTCTGATGGGGTTCTACCAAAGGAATAGGGTTGGCAGAAAGTGAATTCTGTGAAGAGAGTAGGATGTGTGCCTTTGGGATGTAACTGGGAGAGCCTGGTGTGCCCTCAAAGTTTCTGAGTCTCTCTCTCTAAGCTTTGTCTTTGTGTCCTCAGTGGTGGGCATACTAGGTACCGTGTCTGCAATCTTGTTGCTGAACCCAAGTGAAGGCCACATCCTAGGACAGTGTTCTGGAGGGCAGTAGGGGCATTCAGAGGACCCTTCCCTGCCCAGCACCTTTTCCTCTCCTACTGGGGTCTAGTTTGTCCATTGGTCCTTGCCCATTAGCATGCTGTACTACGTTCCATAGTAGATGGCACACTCCTACACTGAGGCTACATTTGGCCTGTGGTCACTCAACATGGAGTAATCACCACACTAGAACAACTGATCCAGGCCATTGGGCCACAGGAGGGAGGAGAAAAAGGTCATAGGGCTTTTGCTCCAGATATTTGAGGTCACCTTGACCAGCTTCCCAACCCTCCTCACTGCCACCTGTAACACTGTGGCTATCACTCTGACAGGATGGGATAAGGAGGAGGACACAAACAGGCACACAGGCACCTTGAAAAAAATCACCCTGGCCTGGATGTCCTGTCAGTTTTGCCAGATGGAAAGGGATGGACACCCCACAGTGTATATGAGACATGGGCTGGCTGTACCATGCTCAGGAACATGAGAGGGTCACCATTTGTCCAGAGCACAGCAGAATGTTCTAGCATTGCACCACAGGTCTCCCATAGCCCTGGAAAGGCCCTTCCTGGAGGTTGGCCTTCATTCCTGACTTCTTAGTTCTAACGTCATAGAGGCGTGCTTTTCCTAGAAAGCTTGTCAGTAGGGTTTTCCAGAAGGCCGGATCTCCTGTTGGGAAATGAAAGGGCTGGGCTGGCTGCTTGTATCTTCCCTTCACATTCTTGGTAGCAGGTCTATGCCAGATGGTGACATTTGAGTCCCTTACTTCATCCCCATGTCCTGTTCTCTCCCTGGTTCCAATCTTCTCCAGCCATGGGAACTAGAGGAAGTTGGGGGAGAGCACCCCACAGGCCAGAGTGGAGTCACAGCCAGGCCAGGGTGTCTGAAGAGAGCCAGAGGAGCACTGTTGGGAACTGGAGCCCCCCAGATCCTCTGATGTGTGCACATAGATGTCATGCATGTCACATGCAAAGGTGTGTTACATGTTTGTGTGCATGCTACCTGTGTCTGTGAGTGTGTGGGTGTGTGTACATGTGCACACACACAGGAGTGGGTATGTACAGATAGAATGCAGTTCAATCAGCTTGGCTTGACAGAGCCCTCTGTGGGGATGTGTCCCTGCCACAGATTTCCTAATATCCCAGAAGTAGATCCAGACATCAGGATGTCTGCCTAATGCACAGCAGCTCTCCTGAGCTTCACCCTGATCTTCCTACCTACCAAGTTACCCCTTGTGACAGCCCCAGACTTCCTGCCAGTGGCCACTATCATGTTTGCTGGACATCCGGGCATAGTGCTGCCCTAGGCCCTGGACTTTGGCTGGGGTTGGCTGCTCCATCTCAGGAACAGCCCCTGTCCTGCTTTCCCCTAGCAGCAGCCCTCCCATACTTCCTCTTCCTCCTCCCTCAGCATCTCTTCTGGAGTCTGCCCAGCCTAGCCCTGTCTCCAGAGCCCTCACACCCAGTGTAAATTGCTTTTTCCTCCACAAGTTTGGGTACTGTTGAGGCACTGCTTGCTCACACAATGCCATTGCACACAGCAAGCCATTAGCAGACAGTGGGGCTAGGGATGTGGCTGCAGCACACACAGAGGCTCAGACAGCCTCAGTGCTGGACAGGCCGACCAGATGTTCAAGAATCGTCCCTTTGGGCCAGCATGATAGCTCAGTGGACCAAAGCACCTGCTTAGGCAAAGCACAGTGGCCAGGGATCCATCCCTGGCATGCTGTGCCAGCCCCACCCTCGGGGCACACTGAGACAGCAATTAAGACTGGGTGTGGTGGCTCACACCTTCAATCCCAGCACTTGGGAGGCTGAAAACTAGAGAATCACTATGAGTCTGATCTACATAGTGAGGCCCTGTAGACCATGTCCTAAATACAGGAAAAAAAAAAAAAAATCCCTTTACTCAATGCCAACAAATTGCCTGTTAACAGCTCCTACAACATGCCTCCTGGCCATGTGCACTAGCAAATGTGGCAACCACCATAGCCAAGGCCATTTGGTTCTCTTCTGATCACCCTAACTTACCAACCTTCCTTCCACACTGTCTTCCTCTACCCAACATCCATCTGGATCCTTTGAAAATACCACATTTTCTTCCTTAAAATTCCCCAGTGACTGCCACATCACCAGAGCAGGTGTGCACAGCCTGCTGCTCTTGTCCTGGCCTCCTGCTGGATTCTGACTGACAGCATGCCAGCCAACACAGTTCTTGACAAGTACAGCACCCAAAACAGTCAGGAGACACTGGGTAGATGAACAGAAAGCACGTGGTGTGCAGTAGCACCATGACCACCAAGGACCCCACCTGTCACCTCCCTGTGGCTCTCCCTGAATCTTTTGGGGGTGTAACAGGGACATCTCTGTGTGGGTCTCAGGCAAGCATGTGCTGCTGGCCACCAGAGCCCCTCAGACTGACCCAGACTGCCCTCGCTTTTCTCTGGTTGCTAGGAAACTCATTGGGGCCCGCACAACTTGTCTGCCTTGCATTTTTCACCCACCTGCAGAGCTTTTAAAAAGGGCTAGTAGAAGCCAAACATGGCAGCACACACCATGGCAGTACACTGGGAAGCTGAGGAAGGAAGATATCAAGTTGAGCAAGTGACTTAAACCCTGTCTGAATAAATGAATGAAGATGAGACCCAGTATAAAGGCTCTAGATTTGGTTCTCAGGTGAGGAAGAGGGGTTGCTGGTAAGCCACCCCTCAGAAACCCTGTTCCTGAACCTCTCTTCTACCCCAACCTGGAGCTGGGTACCCAGAGCAGCCCAGAGGACCCTGAAGGCTGTGGTTATGGCTGCTCCTGCTTTTCACTTTGACCTCAGGTCAGTCCTAATCCTCCTCAGGACACCTTCCAAGGCTGTGCCTCACAGGAGAGCCTTCCTCCCACATCAGCCTGTCTTCAGCTGTGCCAGGTCCAGAGGAGTGGGAGCCCTATTCCTCCCCCCGGAGAGATCAGACCCCTAGCAAAGACACTCCTCCTCTTCTGTGCATAGCTTGGGGTGGTGCAGGCTTCTGGCCCTGCTCCTAGAGTGACTTGGGAACTGCTGATCTGGGCCCACTGGTGGGCATGGGCCATGGCCAGCTATGGCAGCAGCCACCATGATAAGTCAGGGTAGGTAACAAGCTCTTGTGACCAGGGACAGAGGAGAGCTGAAAAAGGACAATCTGACGAAGAGTACTGGTGAGAGGAACTTGCCTCCTGTTCTCTGCATAGGGAGGAGAGTGTTTTCTCCATGTGTGTGCTTGCTGCGGTATTGGCCTGTGGGGCTTTCTACTTCTAAAACTGCTGCTGCCACCACTTCCTAATTAAAATCATCTCCCTAGGGACTCCTAAAAACCCCTTACCACAGTGGTCACTGAGTGACAGGTATGGATCCAGCTCTGTAGGGAAATGAAGAGGGACCCTGGTCCAGGAGCCTGGGCACACATGGGTTGGATCTGCTCACAGTAAACATAGCTGAGTGGTCAGGGCATAGCTCCCATGGTGGGCTGGGTGAGAGGAGGCTGGAAAGAGAACTCCCTGTCTTTCTCTGGGCTCCCACAAACTTCCCACAGACAGTACCAGAGCCAGACAGCTCCAGAGACAGACAGGGAAACCAATCAGAACATTTCAAGTACCTGTGAGCTGATCCCACAGTGGGCCAAAGCATTATTCACTGTGTTGTCATCCTCTTGGAGAGGCTGGACAAAGGAAGTGAGTCAGTAGAAATAGTTGCCACAGCAATGACTTGAATCCTCCTGCCCACCCCTTTGCCTGCATGATCCTCAGTCCCCAGGGCATGGCTGGTGTTGGAGGTAGCCACTGCTGGCCCAATGCCCAGTGCTACTGTGAACAGGAGCACACATAGGGGTCCTGTGATCCAAAGGCCCTGCTGGCTCACTAGACCGATTGGGATGTGGCAAGAGGCCCAAGGTGAGGCTCTGGGAGTGCTCTGGTGTCACATGCCAGCTGCCTAATGGCCACAATGTCTTCCCACCAAAGATCTTGGGAGCCTCATTTCAGGCACAATCAGAATTCTATTCTGGGACCCTTGGCAGTAGACGGGTGGTGTTTCCTCTGCACCCTGGGTACCTGCACCCACCTGAGCCATTAACCAAGGGTGCTCCATGATTAAGAAGTTTTCACTCACAGGCTACTGGGGAATAGCTCTCAAGAGCCAGCCCGGGGCCAAGGGCAAGCCATCTAGTGTCAGACTCTGGCTCCTAGACTGTTCCTCTGTCTATAGTGCTGCAGATAGAGTTCTAGGCCTCCCTTTTTAGGAGGACAGTTTCTCTCCTTGATTCAGTCACCTTGGTTTGGGGGCCTCTGTTGGCCAGGAAGTCACATGGATCTCAGAACAACAGAGCACCTGGTGGTCTACAGATGACAGCCCATCTCTCAGCCCCTGAACACAGGACCCCAAACTCCTGTCCCTTGAATTTGGCATAGCAGGCTTAGGAATCATCTCATGGACCTGCATACCAGTGTGTGCATGTATGCATCTCAGGAAGGAGCCCTTGCGGCTCCCACCTGCTGAGTGTGTGGACGTTCTGCTAGAAGGTCAGCACTCCCACCCATGTGGGTGACACTCACTCCCTCACCTCCCACCAGGACCCAACAAAAGGACATGGTTTCCTGACCTCCCCACATGTATGCCATGTGCAGATGGGACCAGCTGAGCTTTTTCCCTCACACAGAAAGTTCTGGTGCCAAGCCCCTTTCTGTCTCTTGGGCCTCAGGTGTGGCAGAACTGCTCCAAACCATGCCACAGCCTGGCTAGGTCGGGCCTGCATTCCAGGTTGGTCTAGGCAGAGGACAGGCTGGGCCTTGGCCTCTGCTTGGCAACAGTGTCTTCAGAAAGACCCTGCCCATAGTCAGCATGTCATTCCTCTGCTTGTTCAGGGTCCCTGAAGTACCCTGTCTGCAGATGTTGCTACAGAGAGAGCCACAGAAGGCCAGAGTAGCTGCCACACCATGGGCTGACACAGGCACTGTCTTGGCCATCCACAGACATCCACTCTGCATCACAGCTATTTCCCAAAGCTATGCACCTGTGCCATGGACCTGAGGATAGAACTGAACCTCCCTACCTTGGGGAGCTCCCACCTTGCAGGGCCAGTCCAGTTGTATCATTGTGGCCACATGTTATCTGGCTATGTGGCCAGCCTGGCTTTGTGGTCCTGACTGACTGAAGCAGGGGGATCACAATGAGTTCAAGGCCAATCCGGGCTATGTAGCAAGGCCCTGGCTCAAACATAACAGTGAAAAACATAGGTTTATTAAAACCTCCTCAAAGAAATTTGAAAGGCATAAACCCACAAGCTGGAGAGGAATATTTGCACTGCTTAACACAGTATAATTACATGAAAAATCAGGAACCCACAAAATAGCAAGGAAATGACCAACACTGGTCCCATTGAGAAATGGGCACATGTTTCAAGCAGCCATTGGGTGATTTGGCCACCAAACACCCAAATATGGCCAGGCCCCTGAGAGGCACACAGAGATGCATACACCATGGCATGCCCACCAGACATTCAGGAACTGGGTCTGCATCCTGACCAGGAGAGAGGTGTCTTGCCTCATACTCCTGTGGCATAGCAGGTTAAACCCCAGAGAACTGTCTTGCACTGACAAAGTTTAAGCCCAAAGGCATGCCCTCTATGGAGAAGGCACTCTCCTGCAACCCCAAGCACAAGTCATGCTCAGACATCCCAGCTGCTCTCTTGTGGACAACACCAGACCAACATAGCTCTGAGTGTGTCACCAGAGGGGACATGGATGCTCAGACAGTCACATACAGAAATCCACTGTGGCTTCAAACATGAGTGACCACAGCTGCCTGCTCCCTGGGGCTGCCTAGTGACTCAAAGCCAAGGGGAACAAGGCTTTGAAGACACATGGTAATGTGCAGTCCCCTGGAGCTCCATAATAGGCAAGCTGGGCATGGTAGTGCACACTTGTAATCCCAACACTCAGGTGGCTGAGGCAGGAGTTATCACCATGAGTTCAAGGCCAGCCTGAAACACAAAGCAAGACCCTATCTCACAAAACCCAAATGACAAGACAAAAACCCAGGCAATGCTAGCTACGTGTGTATATGTGTTTTAGAATGTTTAATGAGAAAGCTAGAGCTTAGGGTGGAGGGTGGCAGGGTGGACGGTGGGCCAGGCCAGAGGAAAAGAGTTCTCAATGCAAGTTACTTCAGGTTAGTGTGGGCAGGTGGCTCCAGCAGGCTGTGTTAGTGGTTCTGACTTCCAACCCCTTACCCACTCTTCCAGTATAGGGCAGAGTGAATGGACAGTGGCCTGGCACTGGGGCAATACAGAGACCTCAGCTCAGAGAGGCCAGAAATAAATGGGGATTCCCCAGGCTGCCTAGGTTGAGGCCGACTTTATAATAATCCATGCGGCAGGAGCTGGTGAGGGAACAGGCCAGCAGCTGGGGCAGCAGGTGTGCAGTGCCACAGTTGGGGGCAAGGAGGCTGGGAGCAGACACTCAAGAGTCCTGAGTTCCTGGAGCCCCACTAGCCAGGTGTACCCTCTGGTGTGTTGCTAGCAGCTGAGAGGCTCCTAGGGCAAGGGCTTCGACCTCCTGGTAACAGGATGCCACCAAGGAAATACCAGGAAAGTATTTCCTTCACCAGGAGAGCTGTGGGGCTGGCCCAGCATCACCAGCCCACGTAAGCCAATAGAAGCCCTGACCTCACCCTGGGCCACTATCCCCACACTTGCCCTCCCCTGGTCCCAGCTTAACTGCCTCTGAGGCCAGAGCAGATACTTCTATGCTCTGTGGATAGCCAGGGTCAGCCCTCAGAAACCAGCTGCCATCCAGAGCAGGAAGAAGAGCCAATGGTGAGGATGGGATGGGTATGGGGCTGAGCTCAAGGCCCAATTGGGCCACCAGAAGCATTAGGCCATAAGTAAAGGATAGAAGGGCCAGGAGTCACCCTTCCCTGTCACACAAAGTGACCTCAGCCCTGTCAGCCTGGAGGAGCACAGGGCCTGTAGGCAAATGGACCATCTTGACATGGCCCTAGCAGCCCATGTGATACCACCTGTCCCACAGGCTTGCTGCCCCTGCAGCTGGGTGTGCTGGGCCCTGGGATGGACCTTTGGCCTGGCTCCTGCTGCACAGAGAGGATCTGGGCACCAGAAGGTTCAGACTATAAGGAAGGTCTGAATTTGGGGACTACCTGTCCAGAGTCTTCTGGAAAGTTCTGGAAAGCTCCTGCCAGTGCTTGAGCCAGGTCCAGCCTCCGGCCCTGTCATTGGTCCCTTCAAAAATCACCTAACTTCCCTCTCCTATACTTACTGGCTGCCATGTGCTAGCAGCTCTCCTCTGCCAGGCCCTTCCACCAGGCCCATCTGCCTTGGGGCCAGCTGACCATGGACTGAAAACATGAACCCAAATAAACATCTTTTTTATTTTTATTTTTGTTTTTATTTTTATTTTTGAGACAGGATCTTGCTGTATAGTCCAGGCTAGCCTTGAACTCACTATGTAGCCCAGGCTGTCCTGGTGGCAATCCTCCTGCCTCAGCCTCCCAAGTACTAGGAGTACAGGTAGCAACTGGCACTTGGTTCTTCCTCTAAAACAAAACCCACACAAGCTCTTGACTGCCAGTGGGGTGTCCCCCTGTGGATTCCCATGCCCTTGACTTGTCCTCTCCAGGAGGCTCTGGGTCTGCAAACAGGATACAGGCAAAGCAAGTCTCACTCTCTGGGGTTCAGTGGGAGTCAGGTTCTGGGTTGGGGACCCTGTGGCTCTTCTTTCGTCTCAGGTCTGTTCCTTCCGTTATACAACAGGAAAAGCAGAGAGGTGCTGAATCCTCTAGGGAAGGTTCATGCAATATTGGACTCTATCAGAAACAAAGCTGGGACAGCCTGTCCTGGCCTCTGGGGCTGAGCTTGTGGGGTACAGGTGGGCAGCTGTAGACCAGAGTGGTCAGCTGTATCCCCAGGGAGCCACTGGCCAAAGCAGATTCTGTCCACACACAGGCTAGTGACTGGGCTTCCTGGAACTGGTTGGGGAAAGGCTCTGATCAGGTCAGCAGGCTGAGTCTATCTCCCAGGAGACTCCTGGCCTTCCAGACACTTCCAACCACCATGGTTTGCTAATTATTGATTTAAGAGGTGGGATCGAATCCAGCCTTGGCCTGGCTGCCACTGATGCCTGCTGGACAGCTCTGGTCAATAGATCAGTGACCCCAAGGGAAGAGCTCAAAGCAGGGCATACAGGACCTGCAGGCAGGACTGGGCCACTCTAGGCTCTGTATCTGTGGGCACAAGCAGGCCACAGAACTGCGGAGACACAGGTGAAAGTGTCATACCTCAAGCCTCCTGCCCAGAGGGCACCCCACCTACATCCTGGGGACCCCAGAGCTTTGTGCTCAAAGTACTGTGGGTACTCTGGTCCCCCCCAAGTCAATGGGAAGAGAGCTGTAAGCGCCCAGAGATGGGGGGCCACCCAACCCTGGGCACTGCAGAGCCCAGGCAGCCCCACCCAGACTCTCCCTCTCCACCAGCTCTGCCATCTGGAGCAACCAGCACCAACCCTTTTCTCTCACTCGCTCCTTACGCCAGGGACCAGGTAGGCACTGGGGACTGGGTGGGGACAGGCAGAATGAGCTGCAGACACAGATAAGGAATGAACACAGCTGGGATGGGACAGCACAGCACCTGTACATGCCCCAGTGCAGGTACAAGAACCCAGTGTCAAAGAGGCAGGCTGGGCTCAGGTGCTGGTTGGGTTATAGGCTCACAGCTTGCTGCTGCCCAGTGATTGGGGGGTGGGCAGTAGCATGCCGGGTCTAGACTGTCTTGGTCATTACCCTGGGGCACATGATTAGCAGGTGGTGACAGACAGCCTGAGTGATGGGGACCAGTGGCAGTAAAGATGGCCTCGGCACCCAGTCCTAGGTTCCACGAAAAGATGCCATCAGTGTGGGACTCTCTGCTCTCCAGGGTCACAGAGCCTCCAGCTTGGAGTTATAAATGGACCAGAACAGCTGTCCCCACAGCCCCTGCTACCCTCCTGGGAGCTGGGCAACCTGATGGGCTCCACAATTTAAGGGCATCTCTGGCAGGTGCCTGCATTACCGTGGTTCTGGCTGCAACATGATCCCAAGGAGGACTGGCTCTTCCTAGAAGGAAGTTCTTGGACAGTAGACTGACACAGCCCTGCCTGTGCTTGGGAGTGGGGAGACAGACGGCTGGGAGGGCACTGCCCATACCTGAGTGTCTGAGGTGGTGGCAGGAACCCTCATGGTGGCCACTGAGGTGAAGACAACAGAAGCTACTGGGTGAGGGTGGGGGTCTTGCCAGAACCTGGATCAGGACCAGTCCAGCAGGTGCCCTGTGACCTCCCAAGGGCTTCCTGCTAAATTTAGGACACTGCTGCTCCCTGCCCCTGCTGGGATCTGAGCTCCTTGCAGGAGGTGGTGGGGCCCAGAGAGGGTGGTAAGGCCCAGCAAGGTTGTGGGGAGGGGACCCCAAGCCCCGTGGAGAAGCCAGGCCAAGGGGTTGGCAGGCCCCTGAAGCAGAAAGAGGATGCACAGAGAGTCTGCAACACACACACGTGCTGCTGACCTTGAGCTCACTTTGTAGCCTAGGCTGGTTTTGAACTTGCAGTGATCCTCCTGCTTCAGTCTTGGAGTGCTGGGATCACAGGCTTGTGTCACCATGCCTGGTGTCTTTTTTTTTTTTTTTCCAGGGATTGAACTCAGGCCCTTGGTGCTTGCCAGGGAAGCACTTATTCTTCTGAGCCATCTCCTTGGCCCCTTTTCTTGTCTTTTTGAATCAGGATTTCACTGTACAGTTCAGCTTCGCTTTGAACTCACTTTGTAGCCCATGTGGGCCTTGAACTCGTGGTGATCCTCATGCCTCAGCCCCCCAAGTTCTGGGGTTACAGTCCTGTGCTACCACACCCAGTTTCTTGCCACTTTCTAAAACAATTCTAGAAATCCCTTTTTGTGTGTTGACAAGGTGTGATCAATAATATGGTGAATGCTGTTACCTAATGCCCCAAATGGAAAGACAGACTTGTAAAACTATGGCTCTGTGTTCTCATCTATCTTATTCACCTGATCTGGCATTGTACAGCTTCTGACTGTTTTCCAAAGTCAAAATGACCATGAAAAGTAAGCTTTTTGAATTGACTGGGACATCAAGGAAGCCAGGATGGGGCAACTACAGGCCCTCAGGAAAGACCTCCAGAGTGGTTGCAGAAAGTGGCAAAGCTAATGGGATGAGTATGTGGGAAGAAAGATGTGTAACTTACTATAATACAAATTAAATGTTCAGGGTGTACTTTCCAATCACACGTTACATATGGGAACTTGTGCCTGTGCCTGCCTCGGTGAAGTAGATTACACCCCACCCAGGACCCTCCTCCTGTGTGGCATGCCCAGGTTGGGGGGTGAATGCCTGTGCATGCATTCTTCACAGTATCTGCTTGGGCACAAGCACCTTTTCCTTTCATGGTGTCTCATTAGAGCAATGAAGAGACCGCACAACTAGAAATACTCTTCTCCCTGTTCACTGGTAAGGATGCAAAGGGCACGAACTGGCTGTTAGGATTTGTAACACACCTACTATGTGTCCAACTCTTCTAGTCCTATGGAAATGGAAGAGTGGTCCTGTATGGGAAGACCCACAGCAGCTTGTTGGTAACAGACCCAAACTGGGAATGAAAGGCCACCCGCCTAGCGGTGTGTGAGCAGATGACCTGCTCAGGAGAAGGGCCCCTGGGGATGGTTCTGGACTGCCCTGCCCAGAAGGGAGCCAGCAGATCACGTTCGAAGATGCACGTGTGGACCCTAAACAGGCAAACTGATCCCTGATGGCAGGAGCACAGCTGCATCTGTTTGGTTTGCATGGAGATGGGGAGGGGCAGCAGCCAAGGACAGCCAAGAGGGAACCACAGATGGCCAGAGGAGTCTCGGGGTGGTGACCATGGTGACAGTTGGAGATGGCTGCCTTTGCCACCAACACCATTGTTTCATCCTTTCCTCTCCGAAGCAGGTAGCCACTGTGGCTGCAGCCTGTGCTGCTTTGTGTCTTTGTTTTTCTCTGACCTGTACCAGCTCCACACACCTTCCCCAGGGGCTTCAAGGAACAAGTGACAGGAACTGGGTTCAAATCCTCTTTGGGCTGAAGCCAGAGCACATCTTGCACGTCATTGCTTTTGAGGCTGCAGGCTCAGCTCAATGTGCTTCCTGTCACAGTCTGACTGGGGTGCTTAACCCCCCCCCCGGCTCACTTGCTCACAGGGGTTTGTTCTGTACTAGGGAGAGGTCTACATTTTCCATAGAAGGTTCCTTGGGGTCAGGAGGGCGGGTGCCAGCAGTTTCCAGAAGTGGCCACTCTGCACCTAGGATGTGGGAAAGGAGCTCTAGTCCAGATGGCGGGCAAGTCTCCAGCTCTGAGGGTAGAAACTGGCCCCTTCCAGCTCAGCAGTGTCAGGACCCTAGCTGAAGAGACCAGACTGTCCCCTCCCCAGCAGATGGGTACCACTCCCCTGGGGGTCCTGTGATTGGGGGCAGGAGGTGCCTCACTGCCACCTTCTCCTACCACAAACCCCCAATTTCCCAATAGCTCTCGGAACCAACACAAGTCAGTCTTCCTGCAGGCAGGAAGCATCATGACTGAGCACAGCAGGGGTGCTTTTGTCATCTGTTTTCTTTGTCTGAATGATCCAGCGTGGCCTCCACAGTCAACACCTTTGAGGGTCCATTCCTGAGTCACACCAAGCAGCTGTAAGGAGGGCACGGCTGCACATACTTCCTCTCCAACCCCAAAACAGTGGCAAAGGGACGCCTGGTCTCTGGACTGGTCTGCTGTAGGGGGAGGATGATCCTGCCTGCTGGGATCTTTGCTGCCCCTGAGCTCTGTGACTCGGAAGCAGAAAGCATCACAAGGGTTGAAGCAGTCCCACTGAGATGTGTCCTGAGTCTCAGAAGCCAGCGGGCACAGACTTCACACACACATATACAACCACATACATGTGCACACACACATACACATGAGTCACAGCCAAGCCATGGATTGGGGAGAGAGGTGGCCTGGCTGGAACAGGGGCTGAAGGCTCTCAGTCCCTAGTACTTTCCTGTGGTCCTATGAGCAGGGGTCATAGGCAGGGAAGGAGCGCTGGCCACATGGCTTCCTTCGTCAGCCCTGATGACAGCCTCTGTCACCTGCTCCCACAATCTCAGCCTCGCTGCCCCTCCCAGCCTGGCCATGTCCGGAGCTGCCCTCCAGCTGCATGGCTGCATGAGCATGTGGCTACCAGGAATAGCCCTAGTGTGCAATCGGCAAGCCCCTCTGAATCACACTGCCCCACCAGCCTCTGTTGGACACTTGTTCCATGTTCTTTTCTGGTCCTCTTAAGTAAAGAATGTCTCTTTGGCTCACTGTTTCAGCTGGAGGCTTAAATACTGAGATGGTACCCAGGGCCCCACTATGTCTCTGAGGATCTAATCTTCCAGCCCAGAATGCTTTGCTCAGGAACCTATCAGCAAAATCTGCTCACACATTCAGCATTTGATATATAGATTAAATAAAAATCATAGGAGGCCTTAATTTTGAACTAAACTCCTGCCCTGTACCCCACAGATCAGACTAAACATCAGTATGGAGTCATTCATGGTAAAGTTCCACGTGACCCATCTGGAACTCAGCTGTCTCTGGCCTTCCTAGAAGTAGGAGCAGGGACAGACACATTTCACAAATAGTCCAGCTTCAATCCCATCATGCCAAAATTCCTTTTGTCAACCTCCCTACCCAGCCTTGCCTCACTTTTACATGTGTAGTGACTCTATCCTGTGAAACACGTGCAGGCAGACATAAAGTTATATATATGCTGTAATTTCAGTAGTCAAAATATGAAGCCACAGAGTACACTTAGAGTGATGTCTGGCACACACAACAGCAGGATGGTGTGGGCTGTAAGCTCAGAGGTGACTGCCCAATAGAGGTTTCTCAGATTTGTTCTCTACTGTGGGCAGCATGGGCCATCAGGAGCCCCTGGTTGGTCTGTGCACAGTCCCACCCCAGTGGATCAGGTAGGAGTTGCAACCAGGCCCCTGCATCTCTTCCTGGTTCTTCGGAGCCAAGGATGTCTGCAGGTAGGGCTGGGCTGCTACTGAGGTCAGGGGCCAATAGCTGCCCCTTCGATGACCCTGCTGCCCTTCTGCCCCATGTTCCAGAGCATTCCTGTCCCCTGGCTGCTGGAGCTAGGCAGGGTGGCTGAGGCTGAAGCACCATGCAGCTCAGGGGTGAGGAGCAGGTGAGCGCTGTTGCAGGATGAGCCAGGGAACCCAGCTGGGCAGATGGTCTGTCTTTCTTTTTTTTTGTCTTTTTTGAGACAGGGTCTCGCTATGCAGTTCAGGCTGGCTTTAAGCTCACTTTGTAGCTCAGGCTGGTCTCGAACTCACAACAATCCTCCTGCCTCAGCCTCCCGAGTGCTGGGATTACAAGCATGCGCCACCACGCCCGGCTTGGGCAGATGGTCTGGTACTAGAGCCTGTGCTCTGCACTTAGGGGCTGAGAGCACACCCAGGTGGCACCAACACATGGCTTGTGCCATGGGGTCCTCACCACAGCCCTGCCCCTGACCACATGGGCCCTGTCTCCTGGGGCCACCCGCTCATTCTAGCTTTTGCTTTTTATTAATTGTGGTAAAATACACACAACATAAAATCTACCATCAGTTGTACTGTAACATCATGTAACTCGGTTGTGCCCCAAATTTTCTGATCAAGGAGATGATGGGGCCACAGAGGAATGTGATTGATGATGTAGAGTGTGCCTAAGGAGAGTCACATGGAGAGAAAACTTTCTCTCTGGCTTCCACCGTGAACAAATTGATCAAGCAATGGCCATGACTCATCCATATGGCTGACACTGACAATGGATCTATAAAGTGCAGTACAGGGTTACAGGATAAACCCTAAGGGCACCTGACTGACCTTATCTGATACAAAAGTTACATTTCTTG